>JAHFZB010000186.1:0-108083 GCA_036884735.1 Huso huso | reverse complement strand
GGTGATAAAACAGGTGATCGAGAGATAATTTATCAGTATGCCCTACTATGAAGAGATATGTGAAAAGTACAGCAAACCCATTTTACTATGAATAAAATTACTTTTAAACAGCGGCGTGTGAAAATAAACTGGACCTGGCCGCGCCTCACAGGCGCTGAATAAATGGACCACAAAAGGCTTAATTTTTGTTTGTTTCACTAAAGGCGTCTGCTAAAAATAAATAATAATAATAATAATTAAAAAAAAATCCCATCAATTTCTAAATTTTTAGGAACCCCAATTTGTCAGTTTGCCAAAATCTATATTACTTTTTTACAAATCAAATAAAATGTATTTACTTACAATTACACTATGTAACACAATTTTGTTCCTGGGTAGTAAGTGTTATTTCCCTAATTGTATGCTCAAAAGCATAAAAAATGGCTATTCCCCACAAACTTTACTTTGTGACCAGGACAGTGATTTTTGAAATTTACCTATTTCCAATGAGAAAACAGGCGAATTTGTGTCTTTTTCGTTCACATAAAGTCAGAAAAAACAACATGAATCCACCACGTATTTATACTAAAAGTAATACAAAAATGACTACAAAAGATTTAGAAGTGAGTAGTTTTTAGATTCTGATTATACTGTAAATCACTCACGAATCAACCCCCAATGTAGTCTCCCATCATGTTCTCAAGTACTGTCCTTGGTAGCGGCGTTCAAAGTCCAGTATCCTGGTGGAAGCGCCGCTTTGCCCTCCTCAGTACGCTCCCATGTTCTCCTTGAATTTATCAAGATGAGCATCAAGATATGGACTTTGAGGGACATCCTACAGCCCATTGTGCCGTAGTTCTTCACCAGAGTCTCAACCAGCTCCACATTTTTTTATTGATTGCCCAGGAAGCCCCCGAACCACTCGACAAAGCTGTTTCCAAGCCGCTTTCTTACTAGTGAGCTTCTTGGGAATTCATTGCACTCCAGGATCTTCTTTATCTGTGGTCGGCGAAGACACCGGCTTTGACCTTGCCTCCTCAGACAGCTTGGAAGAAGTCTTGAAGGTACTTGAAGGCTGCGACTTATCTAACCCTTTGCAGTCCATTTATTAATCCTTGGCGTCAAGGCACGCCAGGTCTAATTAATTTTCATACGCGCTGTTTAAAAGTATTTTTTCACAGTCAAACGGGTTTAAATGGCCCTGCATATCAACAAAGCATTCACTAGGCATCTCCAGCCCGCCCCCCCTTTTTGTTTGCTATGGCGATCAACTATGTAAAAATAAATAATAATAATAATAATAGCTCTATTAATACCGACGATCATCTCCGGATCACTGCTTTATCACCAAACTCCCCAATGGAGATCCAAGTCATTGTTTTATTACTATAACATCTGAAAAAAGCTCTGCAAATGTCCATGATAGTCTCCAGTGCGTGACGACTCAGCCAGCTTTGTTTACTATGAACGCCTGTTATCTGATAACGATACCATGTATGACTATTCATGAGATCGCCTTTTTTTTTTTTTTTTCCGACGATTTGTCTCGGCTCCGTCGCCCACTCGGCAATTGAATGGTTTCGACTTTTTCCGGGAGAAAAATGACTAAACCTACGTTTATTAGGTGTTATAATGATGTCGGACCCGGTCCGACAAGGACCTAATTAATACTGCAATATAGGACACAGTCCACAATGGACCGCAAGGCTAGAGCTCCTGACAAATTGTTTCATGAGGCGCTCCATTTGATGTGCAGTGGTGGCATCAGCACCTTCCGGGGTCCACCAGTGGCTCTCACTTGACGTTGTTCCTCCCACAGAGAACTTTCAGTCCGCTGTGGCCAGTCCTGCCTGTAGTCATGCGTCCCTGCTATCCCAAAGGCAAAGATAGCAGGGAAACTTGCGTAAAACCGCCTTGGAGACCCATCAGGAATGCCACCATTTTTAAGTCTCCTATGCCTCCCAGCCGCACTCATCATACATGCCGCCAAGGCGTCCAGCAGCCTCTGATGCCATCTCAGAAAAATGCAGATATGTATCCCACTTAGGGCAGCTGGACTAAACTGAACTGGTGGGCTTAAGGCTCCTGTATTTATACTACTATTTATTTACTGGAAAGTTCTAGAAAGTTCTAGAAGTTACTCCAAGTTTACTCAGCACTGAATCTATCTGGAATTTCTGGAAAATAGGTAAATTTCAAAATATCATTGTCCTGGTCACAAAAGCAAAGTTTGTGGGGGAATAATAGCCATTTTCTATAATTTTTGAGGCATAAGCAATTAGGAAATAACACTTACTGCCAGGAACCAAAAAAAAATTATTACACGTGTTATAATTACTATTAAATATTTTAAATGACTACTTTGACTACTTAAAGGAACTGCAAGTAATCCATCATTTATGTAAAAAAAAAAAAATGGTTCAATAATTTAGGAAACAATTCTGAAATTGGAAAAGAAAACAACATTTTGTGAACTGCAATATTTGGCCTTTGGGTAAGAATAGTATATATTCAAGCCCTTCATGATTGTGTTTTATGAATTGTATTAATAATATAATCTTTCTCCGTTTATGATCATTTATTTCTGTAATTATTATTTCACCCAAATATGAGCAAAAACATTTAATTTTGTTACATAAATTTTACTTAAATTTCCGAATTAATTATTTATTTTACTTGTTTACTAAGTACAAAATAATGTACATTTATAAAATTAATTATTTACTTATTTTTACTAAGCACAAAATAATGTACATTTATAAATTAATTCTTTCTTTTGCTTATTTTATTAAGTACAAAAATAATGTACATTTATAAATTAATTCTTTCTTTTGCTTATTTTACTAAGTATAAATATGCATTATAAATTAATTTTTATTATTTTACTAAGCACAAAATAATGTACATTTATAAAATTAATTTTTCATTATTTTATAAGCATTAAAATAATGTACATTATAAAATTAATTTATTTTACTTACTACACAAAATAATTAAAATTTATAAATTAATTATTTTACTTGTTTCACTAAGTACTGTAAATAATGTTGAGGTATTTTTGTAATGTACTAAATATTATTAAAAAACGTTATACCTATACAAAAATATATATTCTTCATTTTGTTACATTTTAGTTAAGAAAATATAAATCTTGTTTAATACTATGAATGACTAGAGATTTTGTTTTTAATTATTGCGCTTATGAGATAGATTTTTTTACTTTTGTACTAATTTAATTTTTAAAAATTGTCTCCTAGTATACATGTTTTTTTCTGTATTTTAAATGTATTTTCATTGTAAAAGCTTTGAGCCGATTTTTGTACGAAAGGTGCTATATAAATAAAATGTATTATTTATTATTTTGGCTACATTTTTAAATCATCTTCAGGAATACAAATTGCAAATAGATTGAAATCATTAACTTTAACAAAAAAGCACTTGGGTACTATCGACAATTTGAATCACAGTATCAGAATATAAGTATCTTTTTTTTAAAACTGGCAATTGTTTGGATTTTGTTGATTTATGATGTTTGATTTTTTTAATAGCGTTTTTTACACAGAGTTACAAACTTCTTACACTGTTAGAAAGATTATATGTTCAGGAAGATAGATAAAACATTATTTTTGAATAATATGAAGGTATTGAAGAGATTAATAACAGGCTGGAATGCAGTGTTTTTAAGGTTAGCCTCCCATGGTGCTTGCAGGAGAGTATATAAGGGACTGGCTGAAGGTTGTTTTATCAGTGTGTTGTGCTTTAGGGAGGTAGGACTGGAGTGGATAGATTTAACTGTTGTGATGTCTAATTTTTTTTCTTTTTATAAGAGTAGTAAAGAAAATATATAGTTTATTTTAATTACATTAATTGTTTCATTGTGATTTATAGTTAATGTGAAGTAAAAATATATATATATTGTTTCTTCACTTACACACACACACACACACATATATATATATATATATATATATATATATATATATATATATATAAAACAAGAATAATTACAGATTTTTTGTAGTTTTCTAAAAAATGTTGTATTGTTTTATTCAACACAACGAAAAACCAAATTGCAAGTTTTTTATTTTAAACAGGTCAAATCATTTTTCAAGAACCAAATCTTGGACAGATTTTGCAAAGTAAAACCTGTTTTACTTTAAAAAGTGTAACTGGTTGAAAAAATTTTTATTATTTAAAAATATAGGTCTATACTATCCACTGTTGTAAATGTTTTTGAAATAATACTGTTTAAAGATGATTTAAACTCTGAATTTCTAGCAAATTGTGTCTTTAAAACTGCAATTCTAACATTATAAAATGTGTAACGGTAGTAACACTTCAATTCTTAGTTTGAAAAGTTATTGGATCCGTAAATAGATTTGAGACATTCAGTAACATCTGCGGTATTATGAAATTCCTGTTAGGTCACATCTTTTTAATGCTGCATTTTTGAAAACAATGGGCTATTATGCTGCCTATCTTTTTATGTGGTTGAAACACAATTTGCTTAACATATTCAAGCTAAATGTCTCTTTAGCAGAGCTACAGTAAAAAAATGTTAGCTAGTTATTTATCAGTTGTTATTTTTATTTAAATTTTCTCTGCTCTCCAGAGTCTTGGCCTAAAATGAAATGTGGAAAGGCCCCTTCCTTCCAGCTGGTTGGGGTGCAAGAAGATGGCAAAAAGTAGCAGGGAGGCCATATCACTGTCCCACTGGGAAAACATAACACAAAACCTTAAAACTACTACTCTTGTTATGCTGTATCAATTCATTGATGTTTTCATACATTCTAAAAATATTACTGTCAGCTTTTTAAGATTTAATTTTAATTCAGACAGTATGATGAACAGACTGTTTCAGGAATACCTTTGATCTTCACCCAAGTTCCATCTTCTTGGCAACAGATTTCAGCAGCCCAGTAGAAAAGGTGGCTGTAAGGGTCCTCCTGATAACTTTGTCTTTTGAAGCTGGAACTCCATTTTCCAAAAACTTCGCTGCCGCCCCAGAGCCGAAGAGCAAGGAAAGGTCTTGAAGGATCTAAGTGTAAATAAGACAATCCACAAAGCTAAAAATTTAATTTCCCCTAGAAAATACCTCAATCAAATCACATGGTTGGAAACACAAACCAGCCCTTGGTGTCGGGAATCGAGGGAAGACATTCAGTACACTGGGTACACTTCTCATGGTCATGCGACTCTATGCACTGTCGGGTGGTCGTTGCTCTCTCTATCTTGAGTAGAATTACATCACATCATTGGAGTGATTCATGAGCAATATGGCCTCCACGCAACTGGGTCATCTTGTAGTTGATTATGTAGATGGCTGATTACTCCTGAAGTAGTGGGACCTCCACTTGTCTCTATCTTCTGACGTTCATCTTGTACTGGCCATGCATTGTATTGTTTTTGAGACGCCACGCCAGGAAACCTGTGATCACTCGTTTTATCACCAAAACCCTCAATAATGCGATCCAAGTCATTATTTTATTATTATAATATCTCAAAAAGTTCTGCAAATGTCTGTGATATTCTCTGAGCGCTGATGCAGTAACAGCCAGCTTGTTTCCTTATGGTCACTGTTATCTGATGCCAGGGGCAAGTATGACTATTCATGACACGCCCTTTTTTTAAATTTTTCCGGCTTGTCTCGGCCCTGTTGCTCTCCCACGGCATTGAATGGTTTTCCGGCTTTTCCGGAGAAAAACCCACTAGAAACCTGCTTTTTTTTTTTTGATGATTTCGGACAGGGTCCGACATTGGACCGATAGAATATCTGCAGTGTCGGGACCAGGTCCGACACTAGGACTACAAAGGGTTAATACAGTACATCTTACTTGGTTAGCACTATGTATTCTTATGTTGATATTATCATAGTGTGTTATACCTTCAAAGACGAACTCACTGAAGGAAGACTCCGCCAGTTTTATATATTTCCTGCTATTCCTGTATTGCACTTTTCACAATCATTCTCCAAAAATCTGTGGCATCATAAAGGGATACAACTACCAGTAATCTAGCCAGCCAGCTGAGTAAATTATAGACAGGATAGCCCTGTAGCCAATAGTTAGCTTAAGTAAACTGCAATGTCTAATTATGACCACAAGGCCATAACGATCACTAACGATTCTGGGTTTAGCTAACCTTAGGTAGGTGGCTAGCTACCTAATAGAATGGCGACCTAGCTCAAACATTCTCTGCTTGTTTGGTGTAACTTTATTAAACTTGCTATAATTTCCCAAATAGCCTGCTGGCATGTAACCCAACTAACTTAACATTAGCTAACATTACTCTTTAAACTGTCTATGAGACCATCAATAGGGGCTAACAACCTAGCTATTGTTAGCCAACTAGCTAGCTGCATCGTTCCGCTTTAACAATATCTTCTAGCTAACAGTAACTTATAGCATAATCTGTTTAATCCTAGCAGCTGTGGGTAGCTTTTTTTTTTTTTACATGCCTTTAACAACTTTCTATTTCAGGGCTTGTAGTTTGATAACTATAAACTATAAATTAAACCAATATATCAACAGAAAGGTAGCATTAGACCTTTAACCATAATCTGTTTTGTTGCAGGGTGTTTTATAGATTTTGTCTTATGTTATGTCTTTGAAATATGAAATAATAATATTTAAAACGCAAACATTTGCATATTTATCCAAACGACATAGAACAAAAACTTATAGAGTGGGGCATAGATGTAAATTAAGAGGATTGCAATTTTTAATCAGAATTGAAATATTTGTACAGTTATGAGCTAACGTTGGTTTTGTAATACAACAAAATGTGCATAAAAAGCCGCGAAATGATGGGTGTAAATTGAAAGTAAACCTGAAGCAAGCTGGAAATATAATGCTATTTGTGACGAAAATTAATCATTTATGTGTATAGGTCTCAATATGTCACATGATGCTGAGCATTTTTTATTATTACTTTTTATAAAATAAATTTTAAAATAAACTACTGAAAAAAAAAAACTTACAAAACAGCTAAATACTAATTCACGGGTGTGAGCTGGGGTGAAGGAAAAAGCAGAAGCAGCAGTTAGTAGGATGAAAAGATGGTTAGCTGACTGAGGGCGCGATGCCGACATCCCAGGGGCTGAGGCCCAGCATACGGAGACAGGATAGAAAGGTGGTCGCTGACTGAGGGGCGGCGATGCCGACATCCCAGGGGCTGAGGCCCAACATACGAGAGACAGGATAGAAAAGTGATAAGCTGACTGAGGGCGGCAATGCCGGCGCATCAAGGGGCAGAGGACCCAGCATGCGAAACATATCACGAGGGTTATGACTGAGAGCCGCCGAGAGGGAAGTTTCCCGGATGACCGACACGAAGGAGATGAGAGAGAGAGGCCCCAGCGTCTGAGATTTCTGTAAGGGGCGTCGTTAAACCCTGATTGGCCGAGACGTCAGGCTGCCTGGGACCTGAAAATAAGACAAAGCATAGAGGCAGTAGGGATGAGCACAAGGGGCCACGCCCCAAAAGAAAGGCAGAATTGAACAGAGCCTCGAATGAGGCAAGATAAGCGCAGGAGCTGCGACAGGACAGGTCCCGCTCTGACTCACATGGTGAGAATCCCCTGAAGGTAAGGGGAGGCGGATGCCTGATCCTGAGGTCGGGAAGTGAGACCCACTGTCCCCAAAGGATGGACCCCGCACTCCTCACAATCTCCCACACCGTGAGACAAACAAAGACAGCCATGCCAACGACATAACATAGACACAAGACCAGAAGGGACAAACGAGACAAACAGAGGGAGGTTAGTGGATATATTAGTAGGATGATTATGTATACCTGCTCAGTGGAGAGGAAAAAACCCTTGAGGCCAATTAGGGAAACCTCTGGTAGTCCGGGCGGTCAGGTAGCCCCACTCCGGCATACTAGCGATTTTAAAATGGGCCACAACTATATCGGAGGAAACAACAACATAAGAATCCACTGCAGAAGAGGACCAGTGCCCTCATGGTCTTGATCAGGTTGTGGTTGATGCTGGCCCTTGGCGGGCGGAAGTAGCTGCACCTATACGAAATGAGTGGGGAGCATAAAGCTGAGGACGGAGGCCTGTTCTGGAGAGGAGGTGGAGAGGGGGCTGAGAACCAATGATGAGTGATAATGGAGTGAGAAGAATCAATGAATAGAGGGTCCGGGAGGGTTTCGATGGAGAGATATCTTGACACATTGCTGAGAAAGGGGAGATAGAAGGTTTAATCCTTGAGAGCTGAAATGAACTGATCAAGCAATGGAGTTGGATCTGTTCCTGAGGTACGCAGCCGGATTTTGACGACGAGTTGGAAATACAAGAGAGGTCATATAAACGAATACCCGCTGCGGGGAACTAGAAGCTAAAGAACTGTGAATTTGAAACTTGAGAGAAACCAAGGGATTGTTCGGCAGATGGTCTCCATGGAGGAGATTCCAGAGGGGAGAAGCAACCTTCCAAGAGTAGATGAGTGAATATAAATGTCTGTTGATATGGGCAGGCGGGAAGGTGCAGCAGGGGGAAATTTGAAGATCCGGGCCAAGAGTCAGACGGTAACTACTGGTATGGAGAGAATGGTGGGAAGAGAAAAAATTCCAGCGTGGACGATGAAAAGCCATGATCTGGGTTTGATTGAAGGAATAGATGAATTTGATTCTGCACAGAACGCTTAAAAACACTGACCAAGCTGTAGAATATGAAGTTGAAGGAAGGAGAGGGCTGCAGATATGAAATGCTGAGCAGATTGAAAGGAGGTTACTGAGAGTAGATTCAGTCAAATAGCAGCCAGAAGTGGGGAGTCTGGGGGTGGGGTAGACAGGACCAGCTGACGGAGCTTGATACTAAAAGTAGAAGCAGAAGGAGCTGAACTGACAGTTGAGGTAGCTGCTGAACTGAGCGAACATGTGTAAATCGACTGCTGGGGGAAGCTCAGCACGCTTTGTGCTCCATTTTCTGGAAACGAGGGCAGAGAGATGAGATGTTGACAATCCATGTTGTCAACGCCGGATCGACCAGCGGTTTGCTGGGCCATCATGTCTGCTTGAAATGGAAAAGGTGAACTCACATTCAGAGACTGGGTTTCATAACCCAGTTATTCTCCTAGTAGTGGAACCTAACTATAAACAAGACAGATTTCAGTCTCATACCGGCCCTCACTATGTATTAAATGTCGGTAATATTTGAGAGGATGTGGACATATGAATAGATTGCTGAGAAAGTCAAACACCTCGTATTTTTGATTAGATGGGATTAATATTAACCTGATCATGGAATGCTTCCACGATCCGAATTGGAGGAAAGCGGAAGTAAGATCTGAGGTGTGGTACAGATTTAGACTGTAAACAAAGCAACTTTGCATGCTATAATAAAGAGTAGATCTGAAGAGGGGAGCCGAGATCTGCTGTAGTGAGGAGCAATTACTAGAAGAGGACAGGGATCTACTGAACAAAGCAGAGATTTGAAGAAGTAACAATGAAGTGCTGTCAATAATGAGCAGGCCTGCTGTAGAGAGCAGAGATCTGCTGAAGCAGTGATCTGTAATAGTGAACGTGGACAGCCATTGGTAGAGTGTGGTGGTCTGCTGCAGAGCAGATCTCTGAATGAATGTGGATATTGGACTTACAGTATTATGTTATTTAGATGAAGCCAGAGATGGGGCAGAGATGAAGAATGCATAAATCTGAGGCCGCTGTAGAACCTGAGGGATGAAGAAGGCGCGGTCTGAGGCTGCTGCAAAACCTATTGACTTGGCCAGAGCAGTCTATGAGTGTATTGTCTATTGCAGGATAGGAGGCACTTGACTGAAATGTTGATAGTTGTAGGACATGATTTCCGTATCTGACTAGCAGCTCGCGCTGAAATGATAACTTTAGGTTGAATAAAGTGTCTGGGTGAAATTTGTCGGTTTGGAGGAGAGAGCCAGATGAAGAAGCATGAACCAGGAACAGGAAGAGGTTGCTGGAATGGATGCCTGATGGTGGAAGCTGGAAGTTAATGTGACTGTAAATTTGGAGCATCTCAGAAAAGTCGATAAGCACGTGGGTTCATGACCAGGTCCTCAAAGGCAGGTAGAGTTGAAATTGAAGAAACCAGTTGTATTTTGGTAGACGAAGGTTGAGGCAGGGGGGAACCTGAGAATCCATCAGAGTGAGAACAAGCCTTCAGAAAGCACCTGTAGAACTCCTGTTATTTCCACCTTCCTTAAATGTGCTTTTACTTGCTCTTTTATCTGCCCCCTATTTTACTGCATTTAATCCCGTACTAGAGTACTATAATCTGTCAAGTGTTTAATCTATTGTATTTTGTATTTAATTATATCCTGATGTAACTATCACCGACACTGTTATCTGCTGTATTATTGAATTATATTTTTGTCACACTTGTACTTGCTTGAGCCAAAGTCATTGTATTCATCATTGTATTTATCTTGCCTTAATTGCACTACCACTTCCACTGCGACCCTGGAAATGCACCTGTTCACGACTGCAAGTCGCTGGACAAGGGCGCCCGCAAGAAACAAAACAATAATAGTAAACTGGCTTAAAAGGAGACAGAACTTGTAGTGTTATACTGCCATCCAGAGGTTACGATTGAATTAACCATTGACTTGAGTTAAGTTTATGGGGTAGAATATATAGAGGTTATTACGATTTAAAAACCTTGTCTATGTAGAACAACATTTGCTTATTCCTTTAATTTGAATAAAAATATTCTAAATATGGTAGGACAGTTAGTCATGTACAGACGTGCCTAAATTTGTTATACCCTCCACAAAAAATGAAGAATGCACAATTTTCTGAAATAACTTGAAACTGACAAAAAGTAATTGGCATCCACCGTTGTTTATTCCATATTTAATAGAAATCAGACTTTTTGCTTTTGATTTTTTATTCAACATAATATTGTAAATAATAAAACAAATGAAAAAATGGCATGGACAAAAAAATGATGGGACCGCTTAACTAATATTTTGTTGCACAAACTTTAGAGGCAATCACTGCAATCAAACATTTTCGTAGCTCTAATGAGACTTCTGCACCTGTTAACAGGTAGTTTGTCCACTCTTCCTGAGAGCAACCGCTCCAGCTGTTCTAGGTTTGATGGGTGCCTCTCCAGACTGTAAGTTTCAGCTCTTCCATAGATGTCTGATAGGATTCAGATCAGGACTCATAGAAGGCCACTTCTAGAATAGTCCAATGTTTTGTTCTTATCCATTCTTGGGTGTTTTAGTTGTGTGTTTTGGGTCATTATCCTGTTGGTGGACCCAGTTCCGCAACTGAGACAGAGCTTTCTGACACTGGGCAGTACGCTTTGGCTCCAGAATGCCTTGATAGTCTTGAGATTCCACAGTGCCCTGCACAGATTCAAGGCACCCTGTGCCAGGCGCAGCAAAGGCCCCAAACATAACCGAGCCTCCATGTTTCACTGTAGGTATGGTGTTCTTTTCTTTGAAAGCCATTTTTTGTCTGTGAACATAGAGCTGATGGGATCGCACAAAAGGCTCCAGTTTTGACTCATCTGTCCAAAGGACATTCTGAAGGATTGTGGGCTTGTCAATATGCATTTTAGCAAATTCCAGTCTGGCTTTTTATAAAGTTTTTTCAAAAGTGGAGTCCTCCTGGTCTTCTTCCATGGAGCCCATTTGCTCAAAAAGCCACAGATGGTGCGATCAGAAACTGGGATGCCTTCACCTTGGAGTTCAGCTTGTATCTCTTTTGGCAGTTATCCTTGGTTCTTTTTCTACCATTCGCACTATCCTTCTGTTCAATCTGGGGTCGATTTTCCTCATGCTGGGCATGCCCAGGGAGGTTGGCTACAGTTCCATGGACCTTAAACTTTAATAATATTTGCAACTGTTGTCACAGGAACATCAAGCTGCTTGGAGATGGTCTTGTAGCTCTTTTACCTTTACCATGCTTGTCTATTATTTTCTTTTCTGATCTCCTCAGACAACTCTCTCCTTTTGCTTTCTCTGGTCCATGTTCAGTGTGGTGCACAATGATACCAAACAACCAGTGACTACTTTTTCCATTTAAATAGGCTGAATGACTGATTACAAGATTGGAGACATGTGATACTAATTAAAGAAACTAATTAGTTTGAAATATCACTATAATCCAATTATTTATTATCTTTTCTAAGGGGTACCAACAAATGTCCAGGCTATTTTAGAATATCTTGTAGAATAAGCAATAATTCATCTCTTTTCACAGCTTCTTTGCTTTATTCTATGACATACCAAAAGGGCATGCAAGTATACATGAGGCAAATAGCTTTTAATTTCATCACTTTTCAGGAGGAACAAAGCATTATTTCAATGAGCTGTAAGGGTACCAACAAATTTGAGCACGCCTGTATATAAATAAGTTAACGAGGTATTTATATGTCAGGATTCGCGCTGAATTGCCTCCACCAGTTGTGAAAGCGCAGCAACAGGAAGCCAGAAGACTGCACTGAGAGGCACAGAGCACGCAGAGCCTGATGAAGCTGCCTGGTCACCATGGCAACAACCACCCCCGCAGTCAGTCAATGAGGGTGCCGCCGTGGTAACCATGGTCTGTAAGGCGCCGTGAAAAGTTGCAGTACGGCACTGTCGCTGGAACACAAGCAGACCAGTCAAACCACCAGCTGCCACTAGTTGAAATTGAGTTTGTAATGGGCAGGATAACGCCTTTAAAAAGGTTGAACGTAGCTGATGGAGGTCCAGGCAGGATCTTCTGATGGAAACTAATTGTGCTGGCTCTGTGGGATCGTGCTGGCTCAGGAGCCGGGGAGGGGCGCCTGATTGCAGGCGAGGAGTAAAGAGATTCCATGAACAAAGCTTAAGTGGTGAATTTAATAGAGCTAAAGTAAGGCAATCGCTGACGACGGGAATGTCGATGTCTTGTCAAGGAGCTTGAAAGTTTAGCAGAGGACCAGTCTTTCTGTTAGAGTTGCAGACAAGTTGAGTAATGAAGCCGCGCTTGAACGGCACTGTTGCTGAGGTGGAGACTGGATGGAACAGGAAAAAGACTAACGCTGGAGCTCTTTGAGGGCGAAAAGAGAAGCTGAATGAAAGAAGGATCACCTGAGCAGGTAGGAAAATGACTGATAATATCTTGGCAGCGGCTGTGAGAAATGACCTGCAGTGAGCGGGGAGCATGAAAAATCGACGCCTGAGCGTTTTAAGCACAAAACAAAACACTTCGACAGAAAGGGTGCAGGTGATCAGGGCTTAAATAGAAAAGATACTCATTAACACTAATTGACAGAATTAGAAAATTAGAAGATTAGAAGATCCACGCCCCTGAACCACGCAAACTAACATTAAAAAATAATGACTACAGCTAAATATTATCCATCGTTTACAAACACAGAAACGAAAAAAAACATCTTACATATAAAACAATAATTAAAACAAATATTGACAAGATCTCATATTTACTTTCGCCTACCAGAAACATTTTCAAAACATTCTTTTACTCATTAGTTTTTCTCAGGCAGACGGCATCTAATGCCATGCTGCAGCTGCAGCTGCAGCGCCTTTACACAGGGGCGAAAAACATTCCTGAAGTCATTTTTTTTAAATTAGAGCATGTCGGCAGCGTGTTTAAGTCAATAATATAGCTACCACAAAAAAAACACTTATTTTAAACGCAAACTCTTGCAGAATTAAGAATTTGGCTTTCGTAAACTTTCCTTAGTTTCAGTCAAGCATGTTGGCATGAAAAAAAAGAAATGGCGTGGAACCCATGACTGCACAAGCAGCACGCTGGGAAGAAAAATGTGTCTAAATGAAAAAAAAAAAAATTCAATTGAATTTCCCAACTATCCTGTAGTATACTATCGAAAAAGCCTTTAACAATATACCCTAACGTTAACATTAGCTAGCTTTTAAAGTCATATTATTATTATTATTTATTTTTAGCAGACGCCCATATCCAGGGCGACTTACAATAAATGCAAATACATTTCAAGTGTTACAATACAAGTAATACAATAAGAGCAAGAAATACAATAACTTTTTTTTAATTTCAGTGTGACAAACCACAATTCAATAATACAGCAGATAATAGTGATAGTTACATCAGGATATGATTAAATACAAAGTACTACAGGTTAAACACTTGGCAGATTACAGTATTCTGAAGTACAGGATTAAATGCAAAAATAGGGGGCAGATAAGAGCAGAATAAAGCACATTTACATGAAGGGTGATAGTGTCCCAGGATACAAACAGAGGAGTTCTACAGGTGCTGTTTGAAGAGGTGAGTCTTATGAGGCGCTGAATGTGGTCAGGACTGGGCAGTCCTGACATCTGTAGGAAAAGTCATTCCACCACTGCGGAGCAAGGGTGGAGAAGGAGCGGGCTCTGGAGACAGGGGAGCGAGCGGAGGTAGAGCTAGTCTTCTAGTGCAGAGGCGCGGAGAGGTCGAGGGGTGTAGGGAGATGATGGGTCTGGAGGTAGCTGGGCAGTCTGGTCAAGGCATCTGTAGGCTAGTACAAGAGTCTTGAACTGGATGCGAGCGGTGATCGGAGCCAGTGAGTGAGCTGGAGTAGTGGAGTAGCGTGGCTGGCGGTGGCAGAGAGAACACCAGGCGGGCAGCAGAGTTCTGGGATGAGCTGGAAGCGACGGGTGGCTTGGACGCAGGGAGGCCAGCCAGGAGGAGTTGCAATAGTCTAGGCAGGAGAGTACCAGGCCTGGACCAGGAGCTGGGTAGCTGGTTGGTGAGGAAGGGTTGATTCTTCGGATGTTGCTCAGGAAGAATCGGCAAGTGCGACCTAGAGTGGAGATGTGTGGGAATAAGAGGCAGGGGTCCAGGGTGACTCCAAGGTTCTTAGTGGAGGAAGAGGGAGAGTGTGGTAGATTCCAGAGGAACAGAGATAGAGAGATTAGAGGAGGGGGAGGAGGGGAAAGAAAAGGAGGCAGATTTAGAGGTTGAGTTTGAGGTGATGCGAGTGCATCCAGGAGGAAATAGCAGACAGACAGGTAGAGATACGGGGAGAGATGGTGAGTCATGATGGGAAGGAGAGGAAAATCTGAGCATCATCAGCATAGAAATGGTATGAGAAACCAGGATGCGATGAGGGGCCCAGGAGAGCAGGTGTAGAAGAGAACAGGAGAGGACCCAAGACTGGACCCTTGGGGGACTCCAGTTAAGAGAGAGGGAGGTGTGGAGGTTGCTCCACGCCAGGTTACCTGGTAATGCGGTTGAGAGGTAGGAGGAGAACCAGGCCAGAGAAAACCAGAGATCCCAAGGTCAGCAAAGATGATAGTAAATAGAGATCAACAGTGTCAAAGGCAACAGAGAGGTCGAGGAGAATTAGGACAGAGGAGAGGCAGCGACGGCACACTTAAGTGAGTTGGTGACAGACAGGAGGGCTTCGAGTGGAGTGAGCAGAGCGGGAAGCCAGATTGGAGAGGGTCAAGCAGAGAGTGGTTGGACAGGAAAGCAAGCTGGCGGTGTACAGTCCCTTCGAGGGTTTTGGAGAGGAAGGGTAGGAGGGAGACAGGATTTGCAGCCTTGGAGGGAGGTGTAACAGGGTGGTTTTTTGAGGAGGGGATGTCGAGGCTTTTGAAAACAGAGGGAAAGATACCAAAAGTAGAGAGGTGTTGAGGAGGAGAAGATAGGGAGAAGAGCAAGAAAAGCAGCTTGAAAAGGTGAGGGGGAGGGGGTCCAACACAATGGTGGGTTTGTGACCCTCTGGAGCAGGGGAGGAGGTCAAGTCTGAAGGGGCAAGAAGGTGGAGAAGGAAATAGTAAGTAGGATCTCAAATGGGGTGTAGGGGGTTGGAGCAGGAGGGGTGCGGGGAGGAGAGGTGTTAAAGAGTTTATGGATATCTGAGATTTTAGAAGAGAAGAAGGAGGCAAAATACTCAGGGAGATAGAGGAGGGAGGAGGGGGGGAGGGTTCGGAAGGGAGGAGAAGGTAGAGAATAGTTCACGGGTTTGTTAGTAGAGGCTTGGATTACAGATTGGAAATAAGCACATTTAGCAGAGGAGAGTAGAGGAGAAGGGAGGAGAGGGAGTCTGCGGTAAAGGTCTAGGGCAGCAGGGAGTTTGGTTCTCTTCCATTTCTTTTCAGCAGATCGCAGTGTGATTCTTACCGGCGGGAGCACAGAGGGAGAGCCAGGGATGGGGAGGGGAGGGGCGAGCAGGTCGGGAGGTGAGGGGACAGAGGGAGTCGAGGGAGGAGGTGGTGAGGAGAAGAGGGTGGAGGTAGCAGAGTCTACGGAGGAGTTGTGAAAAGGAGTTACCAATAAAGTTATAATAAAATACCCCAAATCTTATTTGTCAACCCTCTTCCATTCAAGTATGGGCAGGGAACACAAAATGGCGTCAGTTGGGATACAAAAAAAAAAACTTACTATCATAAAGCCCAGCCATTAAAACGAAAGTAAGACTATCTCGAACCTTATGAATCTCAGTAGAAAATACTAATATACAGTATATAGTATAAAATACTTTTTGTATACAGAAATATTTTTTTCTTTTACCTCGGTATTAGCTGGCTAGTATATAATATGGCAGAATCTTCAACGTATAACCGAATATTAAAACAAGTGAAAACAATCCTCCAAACAAAAGATTATGATGTAAAAATGCAAACCACTTACCAAATTGGAGACTTGGTTTCTCAACTCTGAAACCAGTAACACTTGGATTTTAACACTGTTGAATTTGCTGTGTAGGAAGTGCTTTCAGCCCTCTCCTCCCTTTTCTCTTCTCTCCTCCTCTGACTCCTCTTTTAGAAAAAATTTAAAATAGCATCTTCCTGCCTCTGCCCTCTCTTTCTTTTTAGTTGTTGTCTGCTGTGAAGCCACTGAGGCCCAATAGAGGGCCTCCCCAATTGCCTCATCCATGAGGGTGAACCACGGCCCACGACACAGTGGCCTCCCTGCCTCTTTCCCTGTGCCTGTTGGACGGCATTTCAACTCCTACAGAAGTAATGGAGA
This sequence comes from Huso huso, assembly GCA_036884735.1. Taxonomy (NCBI): domain Eukaryota; kingdom Metazoa; phylum Chordata; class Actinopteri; order Acipenseriformes; family Acipenseridae; genus Huso; species Huso huso. Next base: position 91,190 of record JAHFZB010000186.1, on the reverse strand, counting down.
CACTGTGACAGTAAATAATGTATCTGTATGCTTGTCTGTGTAACAGTCTATAACATGTCAAAAAATAGTATTATTATGACAATGTCAACTTAAATAATCAAATAATCATTTTAGGTAGCCTCTAATTACACTGAAAAACAACATTCAGCCATTTATGCTTGAATATAAAGCTCAACAACACATAAAGCATATTGCTTGCAAGTAAAATAAACAAATAACAGTAATTATGCATTGTGAAAATAAAATAATTATGTAGATACTAGATTTCTGATAGTGAAAGTTGGTTGATTCCTACACCACAGAATTACACACTGCTTCTTGACATGTCATTACCTTACATATTTTTTTTGGGTTTTCCCATTTTTTTAGCAGCTTGGCTGGAGACACTTTATCCTCCATATAAGTGTATTGCTTATTATTATCTTTTAAGGGAGTAATTGTCTATAAATGGACTACCCCAGCCAAAGCTTGGAGGTGTTCCTTTCCCTGTGAACATGCCGTCCGCTCACTCCCTAATTCTGATGAAATTAGAGGTTTCAACATCTGTCCCCAAATAATTCAAATGAATGAGCTGAAAAGTTTTTCACAAGAACAAACTAGCTATCTAGCAATACAGATAGCCAACTAGTTAGCAAAACTATTCCTCAAGGTCTCATCTATAATTGAGGAATAACATAGCTTACTTTTCGTTTGGCATATTAATAAGAGATTCTGCTCTTTAAATATTGTTATGCTTATAGCTATTCATTAATAAAACATATTCACTAATAAAACATTTGCTTTTTCATGTTGTCATTTAAGATAAACATAATAAAGTGAAAACAGTGCCAGGCGGAGTAAAAAATGAAATTCCAATTAATTATTCAAATTATTCCTTTTTCTTAAGGGAGACTCGGACAAGAAGGCAAAGCTACCTTCTGCATTCAAATAACAGCAAAGTACGCACAAGTACTAACCAATACAACTGAGATATGTAAATAAACAAATCAAATAATTAAAAGTGAATATAAATATTAAAAAATGTATTTAAAATTAAAACAGAAGACAATTTAATCTAGAACATTAATTTATTTATCAAATAAGAGTTATTTATATGACACAATAAACATTATAATATTGTTATATATTATATGATTGATAATTACATTTGTAAATATATTCGATGACAAGCTCCATCTTCCCTGTCTGTCTTTAAGCACGCAATGCTTGTTGGGTATTTTCAAAATAGAAAACCTCTTCCGCAGAAGTGTGCTGGTGCTTGAAGACCCTTCAAAGGGAGCACTTTTTGTTCACTTTCTTAATGGGAACATACCCTTAATATGGCCGCCCCACTTCAGCCCTTAGATCTTCACTTTCAGTGTGCATTTTCATGAATTGAACAGCGCCTTAGAGTTTGAAAAACAGAGGCAAAACAAGGGTGGTTGTTTATTCCGCCGAGAAACAAATAGACAGAGTCATATGTCACATAAATATGTCAGTCATTTCATTAATTAATCGTTTACAGAAACAATTAAAATGTCTGAATTTGACAGTATTATTCAAGAGATCTTTTGACACTTGCGAACCAAATCGATGCGTAGATGTGTGCCTCAGGACTACATTGTGTATCGTGGGAATGGTTGTGGAGAGATTAGGGCAGCTGTCAGCACTTAGTGGAAATGATGTAGACCCTATAGTATTGGCTCACAAGAAGCTGTACACAGAGTTCAACATCACAATGCCGTTGAAACGAATGTGGAAATGAATTGACAGTGCTGAAGACTGGCAAACCTGGACGTCCATGCCTGGATATTTCAGTCAGTCTAATAGAATATTCCATAAGGTGTGGCCTGACTGCTTCCTGCTTCCAACTTTGCAAACCTGTGGAGTTTCTGAAAAACAATTCGAAGAAGAATGGAAGAGAAATGACATAAGGTAAGAGAGAGTGCAAAATTGGTTGCATGATTTTTTCAGTCGTTGTTCCAGAAATGCTTATTGTTTTATTTTATCAATTTATTTTATCAATTTTCAGACTTTTATTATTCAGCACTGGATGACGAGAGCTGGACAGTATTGTTTCTGAAATCCATCACAATCCACCCCAATACTGGTTACAAAATGATGCTGGGTCACCTAAAATCACGGCTACTGCGATTCAGAGGAAGTGCATTTTAAACAGCATTGTTTTTGAGTGATTATATTTTGTGTAGGTGTGTAAACAGCAACAGAACTTTTCGCTTCGAGGAGATACCATTAGTAAATATAGATAAGGGGTTGCATAAACTGAGAGGAATCAGCAGAACATAACCAATATCAACACAACACAAGAGTAACAATAATAATAAAAACAATCTTTATTTTATATAGCACCTTTCATTTAAACACCCCAATGCAATTCACAAGAATAAAACCATTCAAAGAACAATGACAATCAAGGTTGATTACATAGTAAAACAACAACAGAACCCCTGTAAATGCATACAACAAAATAACAGGTCAGACAATGATGGTATGCAAGTGGGTTTTCAGCTTGATTTAAGTGCTTACACAATTTAGTAATTGTGATAAAGCAGGAGCGTTACCTACCTGAAACATAACTGGAGCTTCGGGTATATATATATAATTTGTGTGTGTATTTTTTTTCATTGTATTTGGTCAGATTTTTTTTTGTGGGTTGTAGTAGTGTATAGGGAGTCTGAGAGAAAAAAAAAATGACACAAAGTTTGGTGCTTTTTTCATTTGTTTGGTGCAAGGTAATCAAACATGCAATCTTCAAATGAAAAAGTTATTGCCCCCCCAGTTAACTAGGGTCAGCTGTTTGAGTACTTTGTTAACAAACCAGGCCTGATTTAGGCCAGCCCTGCCCAATATAAATCGGACTAACTTGGCCCCCTACCATCAGAGTGAAGTTGTCAGCAAACAGGTTCTAGAGGCACATCATGCCACTTAACAAAAAAGAAATTCCTGAAGACCTCCGAAAAAGTTGTTGATGCCTATCAGTCTGAAAGGGTTACAAAGCTGTTTCTAAGGCTCTGGGGCTCCACCGAACCACAGTCCAGAGCCATATTGTCCAAATGGAAAAAGTTTGGGACAGTAGTGAATCTTCCCAGGAGAGTGGCAGTCCTGCCAAATCTCTCCAAGAGCAAGGCGTAGAATCAACCAGGAAGTCACAAAGAACCCTAGAACAACATCCAGGGATCGGCAGGCCTCTTTGCCTCGGCTATAGGTCAGTGTTCAGTGACTCCACCCATCAGAAAGACACTGTGGGCAAAATGGGATTCATGGCAGAGTAGCAAGGCGGAAACCATTGCTCACTAAGAAGAACATGAATGCTCGTCTCAAGTTTGCCAAAAAGCACCTGGATGATCCTCAAAGAGTTCTAAAACAATGTTCTATGGACAGATCAGTCAAAGTGGAACTTTTTTTTGGCCGACATGGGCCCCGTTATGTCTGGCGAAAACCAAACACTGCATTCCACAGTAAGAACCTCATACCAACGGTCAAGCATGGTGATGGTAGTGTCATGGTTTGGGGGATGCTTTTGCTGCATCAGGACCTGGACCTTGCCATCATTGAAGGAACCATGAATTCTGCTGAATGTCAGGCCATCCGCTGTGAGCTGAAGCGCAGCTGGGTCATGCAGCAAGACAATGATCTGAAACTCACCAAGCAAGTCTACATCAGAATGGTTGAAGAACAAGAAATGTAAAGTTTTGGAATGACCTAGTCAAAGTCCAGACCTAAACCCCATTGATAACATTCAGTGTCAAAAATATGCAAAAATGCAGAAAATCAGACGGGCAAATATTTTTTTTTTTTTTTACTGTATCATATTGTTACTGCAGTAAATTTAATACACATTTTCTGAACACATAGATTTCACCCACTGTGTCTGGTCCTTAGAGACAGATAAAAGTAGAAGCAGGGACCCCCTTCCTTGCAACGGCATGCAAAGTGTGGGGGATGGAGATAGAGTGTCTTATATACAAAAATACTGTACTGGTTTATCATTACATATAAACCCATTTTAAAATAAAATGAAGACACTGAATGGGAATACTGACATGGTGTGAATTTCCAAAATTATTTATCGCAGACAAAAGTAGTAGGACCATTGCGCATATTGTACCGTAATTCAAGGTAACAGATTCAAGACAAGCATTTAGTAAACTTCAAACCACTTTTCAATGAAAGGTAAATACACAATTTCTAGTAATTTAGCAAATAATCTTTATCAAAAAAAAAAAACAAACAAACTTTCATTTCATTTAAAGTATTTCTTCATTACAAAAAGTATTGGTGCCCCTGTTTTATTACGGCTACATTTTTATTTTTTGTTCTTCATAATACAAATTGTAAACAGACTGAAATTATTAACTTTAACAAAAACCACTTGGGTACTATCGACAGTTCAGATCACAGTATCAGTTTCTACTGAAAACACGAAGTTATATATTTAAAATAAGTCTGGTAATTGTTTGGATTTTGTTGATTTAGATGTTTGATTTTTTAAAATATATATTTTTACACAGAATCACAAACTTTACACTGTTAGTAAGATTATATGTTCAGGAACATAGATAACACATTATTTTTTTTAATAATATTGAGGATTGAAGAGATTTTAACCGATTGGAGTACAGGTCTCCCATGGTGCTTTTGCAGGGAGCATATATAAAGGGAGTGGCTGAAGCACTTGTCTTGTTTCAGTGTGTGTTTTGAGCTGGAAGAGTGCAGAAGGGTTGAGCGGACAGATTAGCTATATTGGGATTTTTTGTCTTGTTTTTAAGAAAAGATAAGAAAATTTAATTTATTTTAATGCAACTGTCAGAAAGATTTGTATTATTAATTCTAACAATCATCAGCTCATACTGTAAGGTATCAGTTAATTATTATTATTATTTATTTCTAGCAGACGCCCTTATCCAGGCGACTTACAATTGTTACAAGATATCACATTATTTTTTACATACACTACCCATTTATACAGTTGGGTTTTTACTGGAGCAATTTAGGTAAAGTACCTTGCTCAAGGGTACAGCAGCAGTGTCCCCAACAAGGGATTGAACCCATGACTCTCCGGTCAGGAGTGCAGAGCCCTAACCACTACTCCACACTGCAGCCCATACTCCACACTGCAGCCCATCCTAAACTTTGATAGTGTATATAGCGTAGTAAGCAAGTCACTCAAATTTGGGAAAGTGAGCATTATAGCAGATCCATTATGTGCAAGTAACCCATCTGAGTCTCTAGAATGTGAGTCAAAGAAGCTGTACCAGCACTGTTTTTAAACACTACAATGCAGTAACCACCTGCTAACAGTAGTCCATGCTGCTCACCTGATGACAAACTTTTTAGGGTCTTGCATATTAACACAATCTCTGTAAAATTTATGATATGAAATACAAGCATTTCCATAGATTCCTTTACACATAGTGATACTGGTATATGCTTTTAGTATAAAACTCAGTAAAATCTAAATAAATATACATGAGATTTACAGATGTTCATACATTATTAACCAAGAATAAACAAGATGTGTTATTTAAAATAAAATATAAAATTCTTAGAGAAACACATTTAACGTGAATATATTACACAATAAACTGAATTGTTAAACGATTTTATTCGTGTTAACTGAACATTTGTTAGGGTGAATGGCATATGAGATCCACAATGCGGCCTACTATGTGGTGCTGACACAATGACTAAATAACATTATAAACTTCGATAACAATCAGAAAGTCATATTACATATTTGTAAGTGTGTTACGTTTATTTTTCAATTTAATTTTTGAATACAAAAATTATATTTAAATTAGAAAAATATACATAGTTTACAGAGAATAGCTCGAACGATGTACCTGCAGCAATTGCAAGAATATGTCTGCTGGAGGTAGGAAGTTACGTCACAGAGCTGAGATCGTTAGCTGCCGCTTTGTTTAATCCAGTAGGGGTCGCCCAACACCAAAGATATTCTATTTACAAACACTATTATCATTGTTTACAAATGAAACAATCATTGTACTGTGGGATTTATAGGGAGAAACTGTATATGTAAATGACACAAATAAAAGTTGTCTATATAGCTATATATCATTACTGATGTTATGTAAACTGGTAAATGTTGAAAGAAGTGTTTTAAAAAGCTTGCAGTTGTTTATTGTAACGCTAAAGAACATTTTCCATCAAAAGACGTTAAGACATAACATTGCATTGTATTCTAAGAGGTGAGTATTTAGATCAGGAACAGTGTAAGGTTTAAGTGTTCTGTTACCCGTGGGGAATAAGTAGGTTGAGTCCAAATCAAGCACTGTAGAATTTAAAGTTGGTTTAAGAACGCATTGTTTTGAAAAGCTTTATTCGTTTTCTCCGTTATACACATTCCTTTCTCCATAGTCGATGTGCATTTGGTTTTGTCAGCAGCTATGGTCTGCTCAGTTATATTAGCGGTATATCATTTTTATATATTGGCTCTTAAACAATCAGCCGTGCGAATACAAAGCAGTCTTTATGAGGCGTTTATGATGGAAAATGTCATTTAGCTTTTCTTAAATGCAATTTAAAAAAAAAAAGTATTAAAAAACATATTAAAAGTCATTTAACATTTTGCAGTTAACATAACGCTTTTGATATGAATGCACGTTTTTTTACTTACTATCGCATACTGCAATGATTACACTTGACAGTGGATCTAATACAAATATTTTATAAAATATTATTGGTGAAAATCACCTATGAATGTATTTTCTAACTCCTAAGCCTATATATTCATTATGTGCGTGCGTGTGTGTTTTCAGGTTATATATAGAACATTATTAGATGTATAAATATAAAGGTTGAAATTAAGTTGAAATTAAACATTCTATTTTTAAAAATCAATATATAATATACTAAATGGTATTAAAAATATCTTTAAGTATACAGTAGAATCAGATTACGAACTGACCGATTGACCTAAAGACACCTTTGATAGAAATATTTTGTTTTTTATATATAATGAGACATACTTTGAAATTACTTTCATCGACTATTGCATTTCTCTTAGAAATGGACTTTTAAATGTCTCAGACCATTAAAGATTCTTATAAATTGATATAAAAAAAATGCGTATTAACCAAGTAGTAGGAGCACTGTGAAGGGCAGACGTGTTCGTAATATTATTATTTATTTCTTAGCAGACGCCCTTATCCAGAGCGACTTACAATTGTTACAAGATATCACATTATACATTATTTCACATTATACAGACATTACATTATTTTACATACAATTACCCATTTATACAGTTGGGTTTTACTGAGCAATCTAGGTAAAAGTACCTTGCTCAAGGGTACAAATAGTTGTGTCCCCCCACTGGGGATTGAACCCACAACCCTCCAGTCAAGAGTCCAGAGCCCTAACCACTACTCCACACTGCTGCCCTGTAATAAAACTGGAAATATCATCAAAACTGTGAAATGTTATGTATTGTGTGTGTGTGTGTGTTCTGTGTGGTAGTACTTGGCAACAGGTAAAAGAAAAAAGAAAAATACCTCAACAATAATGTGTAACAACTTGTATTCCAATATAGTCCTGTCAAACTCAGCAATTGATTATAAAGGAACAGTTTTTGTGTTCTTGCTCGTGCATTAAATGAATAATATTTTAGGATACACTTTGTAAATTTTAAAATATTAATACACTTTTATTAAGAAACAGTGATGCAGAGTATATACAATATTTACAAACATTAAACGTTAATAAAATAATGATTAACTATCAAAGTATTGTACTATTTACATTCAATACAAATTATTTACACGATGCAACTTAAAATATGAATATATTTTTTATTATGAAACAGTAATGCAAGGTATATACAATATTTACAAATTATATGAGTAAACGTTAATAAAATAATGATTAAGAAAAATTATTTACACAATGCACTACAGTCCAGAGTAGGTTAACAGTGATTTAATTTTTGATCCTACCACTATCACGCTGACTGTGAGTGGCAGGGTCTCGCCAATCAGACTCTCATCATCCATTCCCAGCCATTTTTCAACCACCTTTGACCGACTGCTAAATTCATCGGATTCTTCAGTAAACCAGAAATACTCTTCTCCTCTTCTTTTTATCCCCAGCACAGTCAGCTCCACAGGCCTTTCGGTTTGTGTAATTTCCTACAAGACAAAGAACAGCTCAGTTAAAAGAAGCTATCAAAATATGAATTGACTTTCCCGAACAACATGTTTTCATTTTAAAGTTTTGCAACACATCTTTATTCCTGCTTGCAGTGCTCAATTTACTTTTATTGATGTTGCCTAAACGTACTGACATTTCATTTTAAATATTTAATATCAATAAATTGATATATACTGTTCACATTAACTACATATACATAATTGTTATGTTAAATACAAACAGTTTTAACATAGAAACATTAATTATTAAATTACATCATCACTAAATCGAACTATAGTGAAGTTAGTTTTAAAAAACTAAAAACTAAACTGACCTGTATTGTGGTGTGAGTTGTGGAGTTCACTTGGTTTGAATTGGAGCCCGTAGGTGGCTGTTGCTCACGGATGTCCCCCCCGAATTTGATGAGTGCAGGCTCCTCCACAACACAAGCTGGACCGCTGACCCCTCATCCTCTATCGTAACGCCCTGAACTGGAATCATTCCCTCCATTTACGCTCACTGCCTTTGGCATGTTGTCCCAAAACAGAGAGCAAAGAGAATTAGCTTTTATGATGGTGCAAATGTTTGTTTGTTTTTTTTTTAACTTTTGTAGCTTTAAATGTCAGTGGTTTGGGGCAAAAGATAGTAATTTAATAATTACACATAACATCAATAAAATGTATTGATATGGAAACTATTAATATCACAGTTTGTGGTTATAGCTTGGCCATTTGAGATTTAATACATACATCCGGCAAATGCTTAGTATTATTAATAGTTTACCTAGCATTTAATATCTTGTACATCATAATAATTCTAAAGTTTAATTATGAAGTTATGTAGCATGCAAGCAGGCAACATAGCAATGATTCACTCATTCACTGACAGAAAAATATTACTTAGCAATGTTATTTGTCCATTTACACTGAGAGCTGGCCTGGTCTGGTCCTGCACTGCATTGATGGGGACTTGAAAGCTGGGGGTTTGATCTGCTGCCTGCTTTTAATTCCATTTCAGAGTTATAAACTATGGTGCTCTGTGACAGTCTGGCTCGCAGTGGTGAGGGTGATGACGTCCACGGACCAGGAAGCAACTGAATCACAAACAATGGATGGGCGGATGAAGCTGAGTGCAATGGCACTCAAGCGTGTTTATCAATCAATAAAACAAAATATTTAAACAAAAACAGAAACAAAATGGCACGAGGGCCAAACGAATAAACAGACAAACAAGTAAGTGGCGTGCTGGCTAAACCAGCACGTTTTAGCAATTGTTTCTATGTCTTTTACGCACTCTCTCTCCGCTCTCCGCCTCCCCAGTTACTCTCTCCAACACTCCACCTCGAGTGCAGAGAGCTGCAGGTTTATATACTCTGGCCGAGGGATTAACTAGTTGTTAATTATCTTATTATCCCTCGCCAGAGTCTGCATCGCTTTGTAGGGATGCATGACTGTCAGCTAGTTAAATAATCAGTAGCTGATCAGCCATGCATCCTCACAGGGTTTTAAATATAATAATAAAAGACGCCGGCGCTTTTTACCCGCGCCAAAAACAAAAAATACAAATAATAATACATAGGGGCGGGACACTCCGCCACATGCTCTCTTTCAGGTAGAGCTGTGCAGGCATATTTCCTTTGCTGGGATCAGACCATAATTTTTTAATAATATAGGTCCTTCCTCTTTCATCTCAACACCAATGGTTTTGAGGACCTCTGTGCCAGTGGGCCTTGATGGCAGAGTCTTTGTCACATAGTCCATAGTGTAAAGATTTATTTGTCTTTACACGTGTCACTTTGTCAGAAAAATGATATTCTAGAATTTCCTGCATTTCTTTAATATAGATGCACTTGCATTGGATTGCTGGCATCTTGCCGTACGGTCTGCTGGTCCCCTGTAAAAGCATTTTTATAATACAGATTGTGTAATTTTTTTTTTATTCGTTTTTATTCTAGTATGTAGTGTTTATGCCTTTGTGAAAGATGCTATATAAAATAAAACTGATTGAATAATGTACTGCATAATAATAATATAGTAATAATAATGATATATTAATGATGTCAACAGTAAGTAAGAAAAACCCCTGGAGTTTATATATTGCTAAGTCATTTCTATTATAGGTGTTTTAAAATGAAATGAAGCAATACAATGTACTTAAAGAAATAAATAAATAAATAAATAAGAATGTATTTTATTGATAAATACTTAACATGTGTACAATAAAAAGATAAAACCACAGATGAAAAATGCAGTAAATCCACACCAGACAATTACATACAATTTACTACAGGACATTATTCTGTTACATTGCATGAATGGAAATTGAAGGCATATCTCGTGCAAACCAATAGGTATACAACTTTTTTTCTTCAATGTTCAGCCCAGGTGACCCTGCCCTGTCGTCTGGCTGTCTTGATTACATCAGCCTAACATCCAAGGACATAGTGGTAAGCCCAAAGTGTTAATGAAAAAGTAATGTCCAGAGATACTGATACTTTTTTAAACAGTGGAGCAGGTAGTCTGCGATATATGAATAACATACTTGTAAACTAGAAATATTTAATTACATTGAAAGACAAATTCAACAATATAGCTTTCAACATAGCAAACAAAACAGGTAAAACTAGAACAAAACAGAATATAATATATGCATTTTAGTGTTTACATTACACTTGTGGTTCAAAATTCCGATCAGCTTTACACATGGGGGCTTTCACCAGAGAAAAGGGAGTGTTGTGGCTGAAACACAGCAAATGCATGAAATTGTCAGTTTCATATTTTAACAAAAACAGTCACTTGTTTGTGGTAGATTATGTGCGTTCTTCTTTCAGCCTTTAACCTCAAATTGTATAGTGAGCGAGAGAGATGTTGTCATTCTTAATGGACATCTCGCCACTATGCTTTTCGAGGTGTAATGTCATCAGTATCCAGTCAAGAGCTGAAACTTACCATTGAGACAGGGTGTGTCGATTCAACTCGAGCAGCTGGAGGGTGGTCTTCTCCATGAGTCTCGGGCTGCCCAGCACAAGCTCTTGGACTTGGGAGTAGTCCCCGAGGATAGCCTTACCGGAAGTCCTCGCACCTTTGGTAGAGGATGGGTGGAGGCGGCAGAACTGGATGCAGATGGCCTCGACGAGTCTGCTTGTCTGTGGCCACTGGGCAGGTCCCGAGCCCTGTCCGAGCAGGCACCTGCAACCAAGCAACAGGAGTAAAATTTTAGTAGTAATGGGTACATGTTTACATTTTAGGGTTTTGTGTGTGTGTGTGTGTGTGTGTGTGTGTGTGTGTGTGTGTGTGTGTGAGTTTTTTTTTTTTAGTATTGTAACATTACAGATGAACTAGCTTACAGTTTCAGGCTGTCCGTGCCTGGGGTGACAGAGGAGGTGGCCTTCAATCAGACTGTCCTGATGACAGGCAGAGTAGATGAGGCGCTGCTTATCTCCGTTGGCGAGGAGACGCCACAGCTCAATGAGCTCATCTACCTGCTGCTCGTCAGACAGGCCAACCCACGCAGACTCACCAGACTGCTGGCCAGGCGCTGGACGCTGGTACCTGGGGGACCCCACCAGTTCCATGTGACTTCTGGAAACGGAGAAATAAATTGTACTTAAACGTATTAACATGTTTAAACATGTATTAGCATAGATTATGGCTTATGTGTAACAGTATGCATTAGTTTCACCTCAGGATCTCTCACAGGTGAACCAGCAGGAGTGAGAGCCTGAGGAGACGCCTGGCGCTGGTGTTTCCGGGGCCACGGAGGCCACAAAGCAGTTTTATTGTTTTCGTAGTTAGTTACAGTGCCTATAGAAAGTCTACACCCACTTTTTTCACATTTTGTTGTGTCAGTGCCTCAGACACTATACTCCACACTGTTAAGGGGAAAAAAGTTTTATTGAGAAAAAATGATATATTAAAAAAATACAAAACTGAAAGATCATAATTGGATAAGTCTCCCACCCCCTGAGTTAATACTTGGTGGAAGCACCTTTGGCAGCAATTACAGCTGCGAGTCTGTTGGGATAGGTCTCTACCAACTTTTGCACACCTAGATTTGGCAATATTTGACCATTCTTGTTTACAAACTGTTCAAGCTCTGTCAAGTTCATGCCACACATTTTCGATTGGATTTAGGTGGGGCTCGGACTGGGCCACTCAAGGACATATACCTTTTGTTCCTTAGCCACTCCAGTGTACCTTGGCTGTGTGCTTTGGGTCGTTGTCACGCTTGAAAGGTGAACTTCCATCCCAGTTTCAGCTTTCTTGCAGAGGGCAGCAGGTTTTCCTCAAGGACTTCTCTGTACTTTGCTCCATTCATTTTCCCTTCTATCCTGACACGTGCCCCAGTCCCTACCGATGAGAAACATCGCCATAACATGATGCTGCCACCACCATGCTTCACAGTAGGGATTGTGTTCTTTGGGCGATGCGCTGTGTTGGGTTTGCGCCAAACATAACGCTTTGAATTTAGGCCAAAAAGTTACATTTTAGTTGTAGCTCTTGCAAAGTTGCAATTGGCCTCTTGGTAGCCTCTCTGATCAGTCTCTTGCTTGGTCATGCAGTTTGGAGGGACGGCCTGATCTAGGCAGGGTCTTGGTGGTGCCATACACCTTCCACTTCTTAATAATCGTCTTGACCGTTCTCCAAGGGATATTCAAGGCCTTTGATATTTTTTTTTTTATACACATCCCCTGATCTGTGCCTTTCAATAACTTTGTCCCGAGTTAATTTGAAAAGCCTTAGTGCTCATGGTTGTGTCTTTGCTTTGAAATGCACTACCCAGCAGAGGGAACCTACAGGAACTGCTGAATTTATCCTGAAATCTTGTGAATCACTACAATTTAACACAGGTGGAGGCCACTTAACTTGGTGTGTGATTTTGAAGGCGATTGGTTACACCTGAGCTAATTTAGGATTGCTATTACAAGGGGGGGTGGACACTTATCCAACCAAGATATTTCAGTTTTATTTTTAATTAATTTTCACAAATTTCTAGAATATTTTTTCATTTGGAAGTTGTGTAGGATGTGTAGATAAATGAAAAAAAACACTTGACAAGTAAATGCTGTTACATACCTGTATACTCGAGCTTGGTGAAATCCTCAACCAGAATGGAGTCAAGACGCTTCTGGCTCAATCGGTTGAGGGCGTGCTGCAGGGAGCCACTGTAGCTGTGCAGGATTTGTCTTGTCCCTCCACTGCAGCTGCGCACGGGTCCTCGTTCCACCTCACCAGCCCTCCAGCAGGTACGCCTGAAAGTGCATGGCACGTGCACTGGTACCTGAAAACACAAGAGAAACACCCACTCTAATACTGAAAATACACCAATATCAAAAGATACAGTACACTTCACTGTTGGTTATTTACCTGGGATGAAGCGGTTGAAGTGTAGATGGAAGGACTCCCAAGAAGTTGACCCACACATGCAGCGGTAGACCGGCAGCGTCACGCGTTTCCTTTAGTGAGCTGCCCGATCTTGGTGTACATCTGTACACCTGGGGGTCCTGGATGCAGTGGATGTGACGTCTGCACCAGCCAGATGGCCTGGATGCGGTCGTGTGGTCCAGCAGCAGATGCCCATCGTGTCCCAACCCTTCTCGCCAAAGGTCTCAATCAGCTCCTCCAAGAGCGGCGCCATCTCCTCCGCTCCCCTGAGTCCAGCAGCGACAGTGGAGCCAGCTCCTTCTTGGAGATGCGGGTCAAGACCTCGGCGTCCATCAGGCTGAACACCCACTGCTTCCCCTCGAGCTCCGACCGCCAGGCCTCCATCAGTAGGGCAACGTCCCCCTCGGCCCACTAAAGATGGAGGAGACAGCCGCCCATGAAGGTGCTATAGAGCTGGTAGCTCTCCGTGGTGCAGCCTACTGCGAACCGCGCCACATGTCGAGCCAGACGACCAGCTGGTCCCAATCCAGGAACACGAGGCAGCCTTCGGCCCCCTGCCGAGGGAGCAGCAGTGGCACTCCAAGTAGAGGAGCCTCGCCGGCCTTCCAGTACCGCTGCATCAGCCTGGCAGCCATGGGGAGCAGGCCCTCATGCGAGGTCAGCACAGACATGAAGATCTGCCCAAACTCGTTCCCCACATTGGTGGATCAGGTAGCTGTGCCGGCAGCAGCACCAGTGAGCTGCTTTGTCACCTGAAAACACATACAATCAACAGTATTTAGTAATTTTTTATTTTTATTTATTTATTTATTTTTTACAATAGTTTGGTGTGCAAATGTGGAGGTGACCCTGACCTTGATCTCTTCCAGCCACGAGAAGACGTCGTAGCCGTACGCTCTCAGCAGCCATCGGGGCCTGGGCACCGGCAACATGGGAGGGGGTGCGGTGATGTTGGGCTGCACGATGCCCAGGGTCGGCGAGGTACTTCAGGGATCGCTTCATCTAGGCCTTGCTGTGCTGTTCGCAAAGAGTATTGTAGAGCTGGGTAGCATTGCTTCCCAGAGTGCGTTCCTGCATCAGCCTCAACACCCTCATGTCACAAGACAGCCTGCAAGACACAGTTATTAAATGTGCATCATTCAACAGAAGCAACTAAATACTTTTTTTTTTTTTTGTTAAACACGCTACACTTACCGGTGCGTGAGAATCGCTGGGAAGTGGCTCGATGAGCCAGATCCAGCTGATTCAGTACGTGACCGACCAGCCAGCCACCTTCTTGCACCGACGGCCTCCAGGTACTCTGTGGCCATGTCGTACCAGCCCGTTGATTCTTAGACCCTCCGACGGTCTTGTACAGCCCAGCACCAGTCAGCTTGTGGCCGAGGCACTTTGGGTGCGCCAGCTTGAATGCCCACATGCGGTAGGGCATCCAGAGAAACAGAGGACGGCAGAAGAGTCCTAGCGATGCTGGAGGCTGATTGTGGATCAGCCGGGCTGGGAGGGAACCACCACAGACACAGATCCGAGGTCAGCTCCAGCTTCCCAATCCTGTTCCTGATGAACAGTGCCTGGCGCTCCACTGTGGCTCCTTGGGCAGCGACTGCTTCCACGCTCAGGAAAAAGCACCTGCAGGAAAAATAAAAAAGCATATATGCACATTATAACTACACATATATTAACAATGCAATATAGGGCACAAACTTTATGCTTTATTTTTCACACACACTTTGTGTTAAGAAAAAAAGACATCTCACCTCAGCACTCTGTGCTGGTCGTGGTTTGGCGAAGGCTGCTCTGCCGGTTCAGCTGTCGGTTGGGAGCACTCTTGTACACGAGGGAACTGTACAGGACTGGCTTGTAGAGGAGCACACACATAGATTTGACATGTTACTAATGATATACATGCACTATACACTCTAAATGATCCAAGCAAGAAAGCATTACAATCTACAGTGCGACAAACTACAACACCACTAAAAAATACAAAAAATATGCAAGCAAAGCCACGAGCGCGTAATGTGAGAGAAAGGATGGAGGGGCAATCAGAGGTGGGAGATGAGGCATGTGCATTGTGCAGGGCAGTCAGTCAGGAGAGAAAAAGGGCAGAGTGATGTGATTTTAATGTACAGTGATGACAGAGTCTGTTACCAAGACCTACCTTTCCACGGTCGTTAGCTAAACACAGCAACACAAAACAGTCATAAAATCATCAGTTTCAATCAGAGTTTCAATATTGTACAATATGTTGTGTTATACTTACTGGGAGGGGTTATGTCACAAATGGCAACCAGCTCTGCATCTGTGATCTCCCAGAGGGCAGGCACGAACCTGGCTGGCGCTTGGACACCCCTGGAAAGTAGAAAAAATATATATACAGACGTGCTCAAATTTGTTGGTACCCCTCCACAAAAAACGAAGAATGCACAATTTTCTCTGAAATAACTTGAAACTGACAAAAGTAATTGGCATCCACCATTGTTTATTCCATATTTAATAGAAATCAGACTTTGTTTTTGATTTTTTTTATTCAACATAATATTGTAAATAATAAAACAAATGAAAATGGCATGGACAAAAATGATGGGACCGCTAACCTAATATTTTGTTGCACAACCTTTAGAGGCAATCACTGCAATCAAACGTTTTCTGTAGCTCTCAATGAGACTTCTGCACCTGTTAACAGGTAGTTTGGCCCACTCTTCCTGAGCAAACTGCTCCAGCTGTCTCAGGTTTGATGGGTGCCTTCTCCAGACTGCAAGTTTCAGCTCTTTCCATAGATGTTCGATAGGATTCAGATCAGGACTCATAGAAGGCCACTTCAGAATAGTCCAATGTTTTGTTCTTATCCATTCTTGGGTGCTTTTAGCTGTGTGTTTTGGGTCATTATCCTGTTGGATGACCCATGACCTGCATCTGAGACAGAGCTTTCTGACACTGGGCAGCACGTTTGGCTCCAGAATGCCTTGATAGTCTTGAGATTTCATTGTGCCCTGCACAGATTCAAGGCACCCTGTGCCAGGCGCAAAGCAGCCCCAAAACATAACCGAGCCTCCATGTTTCACTGTAGGTATGGTGTTCTTTTCTTTTGAAAGCTTCATTTTTTTCATCTGTGACTTGCCAAAAAGCTCCAGTTTTGACTCATCTGTCCAAAGGACATTCTCCCAGAAGGATTGTGGCTTGTCAATATGCATTTTAGCAAATTCCAGTCTGGCTTTTTTATGTTTTTCTGTCAAAAGTGGAGTCCTCCTGGGTCTTCTTCCATGGAGCCCACTTTCGCTCAAAAAAGACGGATGATGATGCGATCAGAAACTGACGCACCTTCACCTTGAGTTCAGCTTGTATCTCTTTGGCAGTTATCCTTGGTTCTTTTTCTACCATTTGCACTATCCTTCTGTTCAATCTGGGGTCGATTTTCCTCTCATGGTCATAGGAGGTTGGCTACAGTTCCATGGACCTTAAACTTCTTAATAATATTTGCAACTGTTGTCACAGGAACATTAAGCTGCTTGGAGATGGTCTTGTAGCCTTTACCTTTACCATGCTTGTCTATTATTTTCTTTCTGATCTCCTCAGACAACTCTCTCGTTTGCTTTCTCTGGTCCATGTTCAGTGTGGTGCACACAATGATACCAAACAGCACAGTGACTACTTTTCTCCATTTAAATAGGCTGAATGACTGATTACAAGATTGGAGACGTGTGATACTAATTAAAGAAACTAATTAGTTTGAAATATCACTATAATCCAATTATTTATTATCTTTTCTAAGGGTACCAACAAATGTGTCCAGGCCATTTTAGAATATCTTTATAGAATAAGCAATAATTCATCTCTTTCACAGCTTCTTTGTTTTATTCTATGACATACCAAAGGCATGCAAGTATACATGATAAAATAGCTTTTAATTTCATCACTTTTCAGGAGGAATGAAGCATTATTTCAATGAGCTGTAAGGGTACCAACAAATTTGAGCACGCCTGTATATAACAGAAGACATGTACACGATGAATGAGGAAATAACAAAGTGCAATTAAGTATAATACCTACCTTGAGCTGAAGGTGCACGAGGCAAACGACCTTCGCATGTTCGGATGCATACAGCGGATGCTCACCAGCCGCAGGGGTCGGGGGCTGGCGAGGGCCCCCTAGGCTGAGAGGAAGCAAGCTGCGAGAGGGCAGCCTGTGAAGACGCTGGGGACCGGGACTCCTGGTCTCGCTGCAGAATGTACAGTACTGTGCAAAAAAGTTTTAGGCAGGTGTGAAAAAAATGCTGTAAAGAATGCTTTCAAAAAATAGACATGTTAATAGTTTATATTTATCAATTAACAAAATGCAAAGTGAGTGAACAGAAGAAAATCTACATCAAATCAATATTTGTGACTGACCACCCTTGCCTTCAAAACAGCATCAATTCTTCTAGGTACACTTGCACACAGTTTTTGAAGGAACTCGGCAGGTAGGCTGGCCCAAACATCTTGGAGAACTAACCACAGTTCTTCTGTGGATTTAGGCAGCCTCAGTTGCTTCTCTCTCTTCATGTAATCCCAGACAGACTCGATGATGTTGAGATCAGGGCTCTGTGGGGCCCATACCATCACTTCCAGGACTCCTTGTTCTTTACGCTGAAGATAGTTCTTAATGACTTTAGCTGTATGTTTGGGGTCGCATGTCATGCTGCAGAATAAATTTAGGGGCCAATCAGATGCCTCCCTGATGGTATTGCATGATGGATAAGTATCTGCCTGTACTTCTCAGCATTGAGGAGACCATTAATTCTGACCAAATCCCCAACTCCATTTGCAGAAATGCAGCCCCAAACTTGCAAGGAACCTCCACCATGCTTCACTGTT
Organism: Huso huso; assembly: GCA_036884735.1. Taxonomy (NCBI): domain Eukaryota; kingdom Metazoa; phylum Chordata; class Actinopteri; order Acipenseriformes; family Acipenseridae; genus Huso; species Huso huso. The sequence goes on along the minus strand of JAHFZB010000186.1, from coordinate 72,808 downwards.
GCCTGCAGACACTCATTCGTGTATCGCTTCTCCAGCCCTTTGGCAAACAAACTGCCTTCTGCTACAGCCAAATATTTCAAATTTTGACTCATCAGTCTAGAGCACCTGCTGCCATTTTTCTGCACCCCAGTTCCTGTGTTTTCGTGCATAGTTGAGTCGCTTGGCCTTGTTTCCACGTCGGAGGTGTGGCTTTTGGCCGCAAGTCTTCCATGAAGGCCACTTATTTATGACCAGACTCTCCGGACAGTAGATGGGTGTGTACCAGGGTCCCACTGTTTTCTGCCAATTCTGAGCTGATGGCACTGCTGGACATCTTCCGATTGCGGGCGGAAGTAAGCATGATGTGTCTTTCATCTGCTGCAGTAAGTTTCCTTGGCCGACCACTCGTCCTATTCCTCAACGCTGCCCGTTTCTTTGTGCTTCTTCAAAAGAGCTTGGACAGCACATCTGGAAACCCCCCTGTCTGCCTTGAAATTTCTGCCTGGGAGAGACCTTGCTGATGCAGTATAACTACCTTTGTGTCTTGTTGCTGTGCTCAGTCTTGCCATGGTGTATGACTTTTGACAGTAAACTGTCTTCAGCAACCTCACCTTGTTAGCTGAGTTTGGCTGTTCCTCACCCAGTTTTATTCCTCCTACACAGTTGTTTCTGTTTCAGTTAATGATTGTGTTTCAAACCTACATATTGAATTGATGATCATTAGCACCTGTTTGGTATAATTGTTTAATCATACACCTGACTATATTCCTACAAAATCCCTGACTTTGTGCAAGTGTACCTAGAAGAATTGATGCTGTTTTGAAGGCAAAGGGTGGTCACACCAAATATGGATTTGATTTAGATTTTTCTTCTGTTCACTCACTTTGCATTTAGTTAATTGATAAATATAATCTATTAACATGTCTATTTTGAAAGCATTCTTTACAGCATTTTTTCACACCTGCCTAAAACTTTTGCACAGTACTGTATTTCTGGGCGCCTCCATCTGCGTTCGGGTTGGGGTGTCTGCCGCAGGATCCATTTGACGTAGCTGTGAGACATAATACACAGAGTGTTATATTTGTGTCTTAATTTTTGGTTACATAATAAAAAAATAAATGAATAATTGTGCTATACAAACCCTCTCTTCTCCTTGTCCGTAGCCTCGTACAGATCCCTCCAAGTGCGGTCCTTGTGCACCCCAAAGGCCACAAAGGCGCAGGTCTTCCTGACTGGGCTGGGAGGAGCGCTGCCAGGCTACGCCTGTCTTTCCGGTCCCTGACAGACTAGGGAAAGCACAGGCGTGGCGGTCAGGGCGTCCTTGTTGGGTCACCCTCCCGCTCCCTGTGGTGGCTGGTCACAAGGGACACGGCGTAGCCCATGTCATTTGTCAGGAGCCACTGGAAGGTTTGACCCCGGTAGTTACCGAACTGCATGGTTCTCTAGCTGAGCACCAGCGTGGCGGTGGAGACACCGGCAGCTTCGGGCAAGGGCTGGAGGAGCAGGTCCTCGGATCCTGGCACCCGTCTGAAGGCAGGGGTTCCTTTCATTTGTTGATAACAAATACATCTTACATGTTACTACTTAAGAACATAAGAAAGTTTACAAACGAGAGGAGGCCATTCGGCCCATCTTGCTCGTTTGGTTGTTAGTAGCTTATTGATCCCAGAATCTCATCAAGCAGCTTCTTGAAGGATCCCAGGGTGTCAACTTCAACAACATTACTGAGGAGTTGGTTCCAGACCCTCACAATTCTCTGCGTAAAAAAGTGCCTCCTATTTTCTGTTCTGAATGCCCCTTTATCTAATCTCCATTTATGACCCCTGGTCCTTGTTTCTTTTTTCAGATCGAAAAAGTTCCCTAGGTCGACATTATCTATACTTATTATTATGAAGAACAAAGTTGATTAAGCTCACCTCCTAGGTATTTTCTGACATGTAATGTTACATTCATTCTTTTTAAATTACAGTTAATTCAATAGGCAAGTACAGTTTGGAAAATAAATAAGGGGGTGATGAATGAAGTAGTATTTCATGTGTGTTAATAAAAAAAAAAGAACATGGAGCGTATGCAGCATTAATAATAATGATGGCTGTAAACACACATGCAGTAGCTACAATTCCTTTTACACTGAGATAGGCTATAGAGAGAAGGCACTTATCTTTACCTTTGATTTGTTAGATTTAAATCCGTTCTGTGAAGGAAAGACAATTCAAACAATTCAGTACATTGGTCGCTGCGTGGCAGGGAATGACAGCAGTTAATATTAGCATACCCTTGACGAGTGTGAGTTGCACTTGGGATACCTGGATAGCTAAATATAGCAATACACATAGCCCAATACACACTGTAATACTAGCACAACAAAAGCTATACATTAATGAATGATGAACGTTTTAATAGACACAATATATAGTTAATACACTGCATTTGAGATCCAAAAAGTGCCTACAATAAACATTGCAATAGATAAAAAGCAATAACTTACAATACTAAACACTTGATTTCTAGTTATTTTAGCAATACAATGCTAAAATCCATTTGCCACAGAAAAGTGTATTGTCTAACAATGTAAATATCCTAAAGTATCCTAAAGACATCATTTTTTCTTAGCAAACATTACCCATTAGAAAGTAAGAGAATGGTAATAGTGTAGTCATGTGATGCCTTTAAGACACTGTTAAGGATGGGAAACTTAACTCTGATTTTAAATAAAAATAAAAAATACATTAAAATATAAGCTTGTACAGCCCTATAAAATCTTTCTTATTACTTATACTGTTTTTTAGACTGCAGTTTTGGTGTCTAAAAGAAATGGCAATCTCAATAGAAGAACAATGATACTGAGTTCTAAAGACATGCCTTTCTAATCACTGTATTGAAAACATCTTACTTAAAAAAATAAATAAATAAAACATTAAAAGGATATCTTTTGACATATGATGTCACTGCCGGAAGCTGGTGCAGTTGGAAGCTGTCGATTTACAAACCATATTTTTCCTTCTGTGTTTGATACTGTTGAAAGGTCAGACCAGAGGGGAATATATTCTTAATGGTTTACTGGACTTTTTTTCCGAGAATGACTTGAACTGGTCCAAGCTGGCATCTGTATGCACTGACGGTGCTGCAAACATGCGAGGAAAGGAGAACGGCCTCATCGGTCTGATGAGAAAAAGAGAGGAAATACCCAAGTTCGCCACTCGTAGCTAAACTCAAAAACTCTGAGATGCCAAGTGTGATGCAGCTGGTTGTCAAGGTGGTTAATTTCATTGTGTCAAGAGCACTGAATCACAGACAGATTCGATCGCTACTGGATGAGTATGATACGGAGTACGACGACAGCAAGGTTAGATGGTTGTCGCGTGGCAGAGTGCTTGAGAGATTTTTGAGTCTCCTTCATCAGATTTGGGAATTTGTTGCAAGCAAAGGGAGGAGGGAGGCAGATTTGGAAAACCCAGAGTGGGTAATGAAGCTGGCATTTTTGACCGACATCACCTGCCACTTGAATGCGCTGAATCTTCAACTGCAAGGGAAACATAAACTTCCAGGTAACATGCTGCGTGTCGTAACGGCATTTCAAAACAAGATCACAGCACTGTTCATACCTGACAGAGTTTGTGCACTTTCCAAAACTCAAAGCAATCACAACAGAAGATCCTGAGCTGTTGAAATATTTCAACTACAATTCATTTGTGCAGATATTGGAGGAAATGAGGGCAGAGTTCGAATCTAGATTCAAAAAGTGAACGAGTACAAGGACTTTTTCACTTCATTTGAGAGCCCGTTCAACGTGCTAGCGTCCAACTCCTGTCACCTGTCATCACAGACCTCTGTTCTGACCGTGCGAAACTGGAGAGTGAAATCGTTGAGCTTCAGACAAATGACATTCTGCGGCCTGAACTTCAGTCAGGTGTTCATCATTTCTGGAACATGGTCCCTGACACAGAATACCCAGCTATCACACACTGTGTGAAAAAGTGCTGTCCTTTTGTGTCAGTACATACACATGTGAAGCAACCTTTGCAACAATGAACATTGTGAAAAGAAAACAGAGGAACAGAGGAAAGAAAACAGAGCATCAGGCACACTTCCGCTCATCCAGCTTTTAAAGTAAGTTTTGAAATGTAACTTATTGTATTCTTATTCTTATTAGTCGTATTATTGTAATATTATCTGTATTATTTTGGTTAAAACATGTACATTAAGTAGGTGGCTTCATATTACATTTTTGGTTTCTAATTAAGCCTATATAGTTTTATTGCACATGCAGACTTCTATTTAGTTAAGCTGTTATAAAACATAATTGCATTAAGGATTGCATTATTTTGTCTTGCAGGCGGTGTGGTGGCCCTCACACTGGTGTCTTATTAAGCAAAAGTGGCCCACCTCTGAAAAATTAGTGTAAGAACACTGATCTAGACAATGTGGGGAAGCTATAAAAAGGCCAACAAGATGCTCGGATATATTGTGAGAAGTGTTGAATTTAAATCAAAGGAAGTAATGTTAAAACTTTACAATGCATTAGTAAGACCTCACCTAGAATATTGTGTTCAGTTCTGGTCACCCTCGTTACAAAAAAGGATACTGCTGCTCTAGAAAGAGTTCAAAGAAAAGCAAACCAGAATTACCCTGGGTTTAAAAGGCATGTCTTATGCAGACAGGCCAAAATAATTGAATCTATTCAGTCTTGAACAAAGAAGACTACGCGGTGATCTGATTCAAGCATTCAAAATCCTAAAAGGTATAGACAATGTCGACCCAGGGGCATTTTTTGACCTGAAAAAAGAAACAAGGACCAGGGGTCACAAATGGAAATTAGATAAAGGGGCATTCAGAACAGAAAATAGGAGGCACTTTTTTACACAGAGAATTGTGAGGGTCTGGAACCAACTCCCCAGTAATGTTGTTGAAGCTGACACCCTGGGATCCTTCAAGAAGCTGCTTGATGAGATTCTGGGATCAATAAGCTACAAACAACCAAACAAGCAAGATAGGCTGAATGGCCTCCTCTCGTTTGTAAACGTTCTTATGTCTTATGTCTTCTTAAAGCAAACATAATTTCTCCAAACTCAACAGTGTCATCAAAAGTCAGTCACTACAAACAACTCTTTTTTGTATGTACTTCCTTTAAACTGAACTTGCATTACCATTTTTGCATTTGACTCAGTAAACCCAAAATCTCTTAAAGCAGCAAGCACAGCATCACTAAACAGAACATTGCAAAATGGAGGAGTCCCTTCCTTTACTTGCAAGACTGGAGCAAAAAAGGAGCCAGAGGAGAGATACGCCTGTAAAATTTGATGCCTTTCAGCAATTGTTTTACACACGTTTTTGTCTGACACACCTTGAAGAGTGATTGCTTTCAAATCTCATCGTCCACAGTCTGATCAATGGTCCAAATTTAATTATTAACCAAGGGTAATGTCTGAGAGAGTGATTCTTGGGTCTAATTTCAGGAAACAGTTCTTTTCTTGTATCAAGATATTCTTGAATAACATTTAAATAGGCCACTTCTGCTGCTGATATTTATTGTGCGCAAATCAATTCCACCATATCTTTAAGTTGCAACAACAGTTGCCATACATGGTCTTCGAAATCTGAAATCTTGTCACGTGTTAGCACTGGCAAAAGTTTCAACAGACACCAGTTCTGTGCAGCCTGACCACCAAGCTTACCTCCTTTAGGATCAACTTCAGAAGGCTTGGTGCCACAGTCAGATGCAAGATACTTACATTGAACAATGCGCCGATTTAGCAATGAGTAAGAAAACCACTTATTTTTCTTAATGAAGTACTTAAAATATAAAGAAGTATCATCCCTTCAAAAAGATCATGACCTAAACATGGGGGCAATCCAGGCTGACAGACCTTAAAATAGCTCAATGAATTAAATACAGAGGAGCGTTTTATGCCTTGTGCCTCTGATGTTTCCTCACTCAAAAGGGGCGTTCACACCGGACGCGGCGCGGCACTAGCAATGGTTTTCAATGAAGGCGGTTACGCGCATCCAAACAATTGTAGTTATACATTCAATATTTTTTTTAAATAGTTGTTCAAGGTCAGCTATAGACAGATTGATTTAATATAATCAAAAACTCACCTGAGGCATATGGCCAGGCGTTCTGCTGGGCTGATCGCTTCCATGTAATTCGTGCCCATTCTTGTAATAGTGGGCCAGATTTTTGAAAGGAAGCGATCAAACTGGGCATGATCAAGCCCGAAGTATGCCTGAAATCTGCCTTCATCAAACCGGAGCTCCTGGATCAGCCGATGACATTCGCCCATTTTTTATCTTTTCTTCAGGATGTCATGTACCCACAACAATCTTAGTTTTTTTCTTTCTCCAGTAGAGCAGAGCAGAGCGATCGCAATTATTATTTTTTGTTTGCTGTTCATTCTTCAAAGTATTGTGTATATATATATATATATTTTAAAAGCAACTTGTTTTTATTTTGTACTTTATTTTTACAATTGCCTGATGGTTTGGGTGCTCTATAAATGGTGTCTGGCTGTTGACTCCTGCCACTTCTCTCTGTCCCTCAGTTTGTTGGGGGGGTCGGGTCGTTCGGGTGATTGTGGTGCTACTATAACGTAAGCATTTTTTTTTTTTGATAAATTAACTGCAGAAAGACTTTTAAAAGATAAAGCAAAATGTTTTATTTGGTGTACATATATTAGATTTTAACAGTTTTTAACAACATTAATAAAAAAAGGAGGGGTGATTGTGGTGGTGTGGGGGTTAGAATTGGGTTTTATAAAAAATATTTATAATGTTTCAACCAAAAGCCACTGTACCTGCAGCCGTGGACGTAACAACGGACCGCCCACTGACTTTACCCTGCGCGTTTGGTGTGAACAGTACTGCAGCCTTGGCCGCTAAACAGGCGACATCGCGCGGCGTCCGGTGTAAACGCCCTAAAGACTCAACTGCAGAATCATAGTCTTCAACTGTTCTTGGTGGTCCACAAGCTGTGGGTGTATCATGAAAAACATCTTGAGTCACAAGACAATACCGACAGAAGTACTTTGAAGAACTAAAGTTTTCATTCAAACCAGCAATGCAATGTGATCCTAAGTTATCACCGGTAATGCAAAATACTGTTCCTTTAACAGCAGTACCATCAGAGACAGCAATCCCATTCTCCTCTCACATCTTTCACATCCTTTACAAGACTATAAAACACTTTCTCCTGCCCAAATTCCTTAAAGTCTTTCTCAGTGCAGAGCAAAGCCAGTTGCATCTGTTCTACATTTGATCGATTACCTGAAAATTTCCAAGATTAAAGTAAACAGCAAGCACTTTGTGGTTTTTTTTTTTTCTAGCTGAACCCAAGGGATTAACAACTTCGAATGCACCCTGATATAAAATTAGCTGAAGGCACAATGAGGACTGCTTAAACAATGCATTAGATTTGAAAACCTGACCATCATTTATGTCACAAAACACATCTGTTGGACTATTTGTTCTAGACAGAATGCATTCTTGCAATACTTTAGAATTTTTCATTATAGATATCAGTGTTTTTTTCACAGGTATATACTGAGCATACCTGTCTACTCTATTTGTATTTTTACCTAGGTAAACATTTTCTGGTTGTACATAATTGAAGTTATTCACACAGTACTGTTTCCTTGAAAGCACAGTTTTCAGTGGACCTTCACAAGAAGCTTTAAACAAATCACTCTGTGTACTTTGAATTTTCTCAGTATCAGCATCTGACAAAAGTCCCACTCTGCTGAGGCATCGTGGAACTCCCAACCATTTCCTGATGTATGAACTGATTAAAGCTTCCAGCTTCTCTACCTGTTGTCAAAGAAACCTTGTACACAGTCAGTGGCCACAGCAACCCCAGCAGTAGACCAAACTGAAAGCACCAGAGTATAGGTGTACATGTGGAAAGAAATCTGATACAAATATCCTTGTAACAAGAAATATTGACTCTGATCAAAATTAGCTGAATTTCACCAAACTCCACTGTGTCATTGTTATACGTCGATTGATCACAGAATACACTAAAAATATGTACACAAAGTAGAGAGTTGTAGTCAACAGTTCCTCTAATATTAAATGTTTTACTTTTCACTCTGATAGATGCAATTTTAACTATAAATCCTTTTAAATTACTATTGTGAGAGAAGGACTCTAGGGACATTTCCCATAAATTGTGTTTATATATAGTCACATAGCTATATTTTCTGACTTGACAACCTCAACACAGACAAGTTCTTGTTCCTATTAAAATCGGAAGATTTTTTTGATTACATACACAACATACACATAGAGTAGCAGTGTAGAGTAGTGGTTAGGGCTCTGCACTCCTGACCGGAGGGTTGTGAATTCAGTCCCAGGTGGAGGACACTGCTGCTGTACGCTTCAGCAAGGTACTTTACCTAGATTGCTCCAGTAGTAACCCAACTGTATAAATGGGTAATTGTATGTAAATAATAATGTGATATCTTGTAATAATTGTAAGTCGCCCTGGATAAGGGCGTCTGCTAATAAATATAATAATAATAATGACACCACGGGGCAATAGGACGGGGAAATGCTCAAGTATATATTTGCATTTATTTGCAACAAACTATTAGACTTGGCAGCAGCAGGTTTAGCTCCAATGCCGAGGGGCCAACAACTTAACTCGCCCATATAAAATAATTTCAGCCATTTTAGCGTTATACAAAACCACCACTGTAGTAGTGGCACTACTGTTTGGACCATGGGGCAGCACAGTGTGGCACCTCAAAGTTCTATCTAAAATGACGGGTTGCAAAGGGCATGACCGGTTTTAAAATCCCAATCAATGGGTAATTTTGGTATGGTTAAAATCAAGATCCGCCAATAAAATAATCCCTGAATAAATTGATTATATATATATATATATATATATATATATATATATATATATATACACACATATATATATATATATATACACACATATATATACATATACATACATATATATATATATATACAGTACCAGTTAAAAGTTTTACACTTGCTGGAAACTAGGTTTTTTTAATAATTGACAATGTTTTACGTCGTATACGTTTCTGAAAATACTTGAAAATGAAAACATGTTACAATATACAAAACAAAACATAAGGAGTATCAAAGCAGTGTTCAAGAAAATTGAAAATTGCCTCTAAATCTTGGATTCCTCAAAATAGCCACCCTTTGCCTTAATAACAGCCTCACAAACACGAGGCATTCGGTTAACAAGTTTCAGCAGGAAATCTCCCGACATGTCTTCCCAGCTCTTCTGCAGCAATTCCCAGAGATGTAGGGCACTTGTGGGTAGCTTTGCTTTGACTCTTCTGTCCAGTTCGTCCCATACAAGTTCTATGGGATTGAGGTCTGGAGACTGGGCAGGCCAGGTCATTAGATTGAGTTGTCCTTCACTTTCCTTCTTCGCCAGATGGTTCTTGCACAACTTTGAGGTGTGTTTTTGGTCATTATCTTGCTGAAGAATGAAGGACTGCCCAACTAGCCGTAATCCTGATGGAATGGCATGCCTCTGAAGTATGCTATGATAGCCATGCTGGTTGAGCTTGCCATGGACTTGGTAAAGATCACCAACTCATCAGCAAAAGCAACCCCAGGCCACGACACTGCCTCCTCCATGCTTTACAGTGGGAACCACACATGCAGAACTCATGCGCTCACCCTTTCTGCGTCTTACAAATACTTGCCGGTTGGACCCAAATATTTCAAATTTTGACTCATCGGTCCATAAGACCGACTTCCACTCCTCAAACGTCCAGTTTCTGTGTTTTTTGGCCCAGGCAAGTCTCTTCCTCTTATTCTGCACTCTTAACAATGGTTTCTTTGCATCAATTCTTCCAGTTAGGCCCAGCTTCCACGCATCTCCTCTGAAAAATTGATGTTGAAACATCTGTACTTCTAGTAGCATTTAGCTGAGCTTGTATTTCAGGGGCAGTTAATCGCCGGTTTCGCAGACTTGTGACTTGAATGAACTTGTTCTCTGATTCTGAGGTCACCCTTGGCCTGCCGAATGAGTGCCAGTTTCTTCAAATCGTTTGATGGTCTTGGCCACAGCAGTTACAGACACTTGCAAAGTTCTTGCGATTTGTCTTAAAGATTGACCTTCATTTCTTTACAGACTGTCTTTGTCTTTTTTCTTTGCTTAACTGAGCGTATTTTGCCATTTTCTGCTCCCTTACATTCAGGAATGACAAACTTGTGCCTATGCTACCTATATTTATAGTAATCATGGACCCTCACCTGTTAACAATAATTGGTGACAAAAGGTTAATTAGGTAACATGCTAGTTAACTCGGAGAACATCTAACAAAGACACTTTTATACTTAGGCCAGTGTTCTAACACCGTGTTGTACACATTTCAGACTTTTAACTGACTTGGGCTTCAGACTGAAATTCCCTTGCTTTGGGGGACCATTTCATTGAAATTGTCAAGATTTACATTTTCATTTAAAAATATTTTTTTTTAATGCAATTCACTTATGATTATCAGCTTATATAAGTACACGTATCATATAGGGCAGCAGTGTGGCGTAGTGGTTAGGGCTCTGGACTCTTGACCGAAGGGTTGTGGGTTCAATCCCTTGAGCAAGGTACTTTACCTAAATTGCGCCAGTAAAAACCCAACTGTATAAATGGGTAATTGTATGTAAAAATAATGTGATATCTTGTAACAATTGTAAGTCGCCCTGGATAAGGGCGTCTGCTAAGAAATAAATAAATAATAATAATAATAATGAAATATTAAGTGTTTATAGACAAGTTTATACAGTTAAAAGCATAGATAATCATGAGAAACCTGGTTTCAGGCAGGTGTACTCAAACTTTTGACTGGTACTGTATATTTTGTAAAAATTTTTTTTTTTTTTTTACTTGAGTAAACATTTAAAAAAATCACAACCTACCGATCAGTATCTTACGAAGATATTCATATGATTCTATCTTATGTCAAAATGACAGTTGTCATTCTGATTTAACTTCAGTAGTAATATTACTATAGCTTATGTCAAAAGTTTGATTGATGAGCCTTTTGACCTTATGTGTGTGAATATGAATATATAATGAGGGGGCGTGGATTTATAAATATATAATGAGGGGCGTGGATTTTATATATATATATTTATGGTTGTTATAAGACATATATGATTATTGAATATAGGTATATATATATAGGTGTGTGTGTATATATATATATATATATATATATATATATATATATATATATATATATATATATATAACCTATAAACTTATCGCACGTCTTTTATGAGATATGTACAAAAATCAGTGTTTAATATGTTATTTATGTAATCAGGGGATAGTGGGTTACCCAAGTTTTATAAATGCTTATGTTAAATTATGCTTGGTGCAGACAACATTAAAGTCTTAATATTTTTTACATAAGACACTTAATGAAAAAAGGAGAAAGTTTAAAAAATAGGATATTAAAAGCAAAAAAAAAAACCAAAAAAGAAAACCAATTTATTCGACATTTAAAAGCATTTAAACAAACATTACACACAGAAATCACAGTACAACTATGAGTGTTTTGTCGTTTTAAAAAAGGGTCATAGACATGTATGCTTATGGGATATATATATATATATATATATATATATATATAATATTATTGCATTGTCCATATTTACAAAAAATCATTGTTTAATAAGACGATGAGGTTGTTCAAAGGTTTGAGGCGCAGTGATTTTTACATTTTATATGCTTATGTTAACTTATGCTTGGTGTATACATATTTTACCAGGCAAAACGTTAAAACCAAAAGATATTTTCACATACAAAAACCAATAGTTGAAACAGGAGAACGTTTAAAATAGCGTATCACAAAAGCAAAAGAAAAATGCAAAAACAACTTATTCGACATTTAAAAATGCGTTTAAACAAGTATTACACACATAAATCACAGCACAACTTGAGCGTTAGTTGTTTTAAAAGTGTATCGCCAAAACAAAATAAATTAGATATTAAATTAAATATTGATAAAAGAACAAAACAAAAAATCTACCAGAGTCCAATTTCTGAAAAAACTCTTACTGTTTTCAAAAAAAAACTCCCGGACAAACGGATAAGCCCTGCGAATATTTTTTTCTCTCTCTCTCTCTCCTTCCAGCTGAGGAATGACTTCAAAAAGCTCGTTCTGTGACTTAAATAGGGGGCGGTTCCTTTGGCCCAAACATGCGTGTGAACACACGCACACCCACACACACAGACACACAGGCGCACACCCACAGAGCCCCACGCTGAGAATATTTTGAAATGTACGAACCTTGGTGAGAAATATTTTATTCCATCTTACACGTTTATGTGCCGTTTGGTCTGAGGGGGTCTGAAAACCAGGTGACATTCCCCTGGAAGTTAGAAACAAGTTAGTTGCTGCTAGGATTAGTTTCTTGTTAGTTTTACACTATTTATTGATATCCATTAAGATTAAAAGGTTGATCATAAATATTTTATGTGGTTCTGTTTTATTCTCTTAATACAATTGTGCTTTATACTGGTTGCATACGTTTGTTGGCATATACAACCAATTCAATTGACCTTTTCCCTGGTTGTACAACAGGAAATGGAGTCGGTTTCACTCGCATTTGTCTACTCAGTGTAGCAATGGCCACCTGACATATACTAAAAACAAAGTTTGAAGTTGTAAGTCAAACTGTAAACTTGGCTTAAACTTTTCAGCTTATACTTTTTATATTTCATTTTATGCTTAGATGGCACATTAACCTTAATTTAATGATGGCACCAGTCTTAACCATGAAAATAACAATGGAACAGAAGAAATGTGTGGTGTGAAATGGGAGCAAATATACAACAACATGTAGCTGCCACCAGGGCAGTGAAAGAGGGTAGTGACTTTTACAAAACAGCAGCTACATCGTTTAGAAAACTAGTTACAGCCTCAGTTACAATTAATTACTTGTCAGGGGATCCCCGTGAACACACCCCAGCCTTGGCTTTATAAAACGAAATCAGCTGTGCTGTACTTAATCTATACTGTGCAAGTATACTCAATCAATAAAAAAAAAAAAAAAAAAAAAAAATCTATTTGGCCAATTATGACTGCATAGAGTGTAAATATGAACCACAAAAACGCAAATTACATCGCTGTTTGAAGTCATTTATCTACCTAAATAGCTGATAAGTAACAAAAGAAATGACATGTGATGTCTATATAGTACATAAATATGTAAGGAAACAGGCAAGTGAAACTTTTTTTTTTGTGCAGCAATTTCAACTACAGTATTATTCATTGTTGAATAAAAGCACAATCTTAAAACTTATATTTGATTTGTGTTTGTATTTTGTAGGACGATGATAGGGCAAGTAGATTTTATGGGCATTTTGTCCCTGGGACAAGAAGTTTTTTCAGAAATTGCACACCCCTGTATGACAATATTTTCGAGATCAACTCGTACCATCTAAATAAAGTAAGTGCAACTTATTCATATATATTTATTTCAAATCACTCACTTCGTAACAATCTCTTATAGATATGATTACTCAAAATATGGCGCTCGATGATGTAATTACAGCACAACATCACCGCCTCTTTGGCTTCAAACGCATGCTCACCGCCTGCCCTGAGAGAAGTACCCCCTGCTGTTGTATGCAAGTGTAAACAAGCTGTTTCAGAATACTTTGTACTGGAATCCTATCAGAAGGGTTCCGAACATAGCGTAAAACATAAAATTTTTTTTTTTTTCTGTTTTCACATTTTTACTTTTGTACTTTCTACTGTGCTCCATATATTAATTTTATCAAATGTTAAATGGTAATAAATCTTTCTTCTTAAAGTAACCTAAATAGATACCATTTACCAATTATTTTGTGGTGTTTCAAATTCAAACTGATGAAAAATATTTTGATACTCAAAAAAGTTTTTCTGTAAAACGTATTTAAAATTACACTAAGCTTTGTTTTAAAACAGTTATTTAAAGTAACATTTCATAAATTAATAAAAAAATAGCAGTTGACCACTGTTTATTGCATTAAATTGCAATTAAAAAAATAATAATTAATTTAAAAAATGACCTGAACTAAATGTCCTAAATTAAAAAACGTAACTATTAATCGCTGTCCTTCTTTCTGTAGCATAGCTAGTAGCAACATAACTACAGTTGCTTTCTCTTGTTTTTTAGGTGAGAAGTCTTAATCCATTGCCTAACATATTTAATTCTCTAACTGGGTGAGCCTTGACCTCCACTTTGACCACTGCTGAAGCATGTTTTGTGGTCATACCTTGCACTTTGTAACGTCGCAATGTTGCCTGCCAAGTGTTGTACTGCCTAGGACTCCTAACTAACTGTCGTCTGAGGATGTCCTAAAAATGGACACCACGACTGGCCCTGGACTGTACTCCACGATGGATTACCCATGGCATCAATCCTTGCAGAACTGTGCAGAGTCAGTCCGGGCGATCTGAGTCCAGATGGGCAGATAAGTAGGCACTTACACGAGACAAAATAGGCAGATCCAATGACACTTCTGTTTACATTAGTTTATTGTATAGACCATTTACAGAGTGGTTGGTCAACAATAGATTGCCCAAGATCATAGCACTGCTCATGCATCTACATTAAAGGGATCTGTATGTGTTTTTGGCATGTTGATAACACTGGTTATCTGTGTACCCAGACATTATAGTGTATGTATAATAAAACCTGAAATGTGTTAATTGCAATCAGACACATTCATGGTACTGCATGTGCTTTCTAAATTCAGTCACCTTTGCAGGGACAGATTTTCTATAATTATTGTCTCAAGAGACAATCTCAAAATTAATTGGAATTCCTGATACAATTCAGTAAGTCATGTCCCCAAAAAAACACAATAGTGGTAATTGGGCTTGCTATGTTCAATTTGAATTAATAAAAAACATAAATGCTGAATAGATTCAGGATTTTGACTAAAATAAGAAAAGTTTAAAACTACCCAGTTTTTTTCCACATTAAAAAAAAAAAAATACAGTAAGAGGGTTTTTTAAACTTACTGGGCTCTATGTACTAATATTAGTTACGTGTTAAAATGCTGCGAATTTGTAGCCGCTGTCCTTCGATAAATTTTTGCGTCGTGTCTGAAGCAGCTCTGGTAATGTCACCGTAAGGTTCTGAGCGGCATAAATTACTGCTCATTATACAGGAGATCAGAATTTGCATACCATTATAAATGGATTTGCAACACCAGAAATTAATGATTTAGAACTTCCTTCTGGCAAGTGAACAGATAGAAGTGCCAGTAGTTGGTAAATATTGGATCGGCGATGGCATCTGCAGATTCAACTATGCCACTGGGCCAAAAAATATATATGGACAGATGAAATTGACCTATTAGTTAGTGAAATAGAAAAAAAAATTGGAAATATTATTTAACACTTCGTATGGACATAAAGCATTAATAAAAAAACATGGAAAATAACTAACAAAATAAATTCACTGGGACGGACACTTGACATTCAAGGTAAATGAAACAAAAAAGTCATGACAAAACATGAAAGTCAACCTAATATTAGTCTATGTCCAATGTCAATGAGCCAGTTGCTAACTTTGCAGCTAATCAAGACAAATGTTTTGAGTGTTCCATGAAATCAGTGCAAAATTTGATTACCTGAAAGATATTCAGATTCAATAAATTATTTAACTTCTGCTGTATGTAATACAGAAACATTACAATGTAACAATGTGTTATGACAAAATGAATGTGCAGTGCAAGACCATGGGCTGTGATAACAAACAAAAGCGTGAATCTGAAAGAAAATTTCCCCAAAACGGCAAGCATAAATAAAACTAAGATTGTTTCTATATACAGTGTACCGCTGATTTTTGTACCCCAAAATCAGTGGTACCATCGTGTGAGTTTACCACTGTAAATTTGCAGTAATTCTACAGTTTACCATGTTTGTACTCTGTGCTTCCTACTTTCATTGATTTAATTAGTTTAATTTCACTTGTTAATGCTAAACTGCGTTTAGTATGGTTGAACATCAGGTTGTATTAAAGCACACAGTGTGTGTACTGATTGCTTACCTAAACAGATTTTAATTTAAACTCTGCATCTTACAGAGGTTCAAAACATTTCTCTTAATTAGCCGTATTCTCTCTGTCAGTATTGCCAATGCTGGGTTGAAATAATAGCACAGCATTAGCGTTAGCGTTGATTAGTTCAATTTGAGCTGCAATAACACCATTCATTGTTTCACTTATTTTCGTAGGCAACACAGGAGGTGCGGCTGGGTGCTGTGTAAGTTTACAGAACTTTAAAGCACATTAAAATATAAAATAACCAAAACAAAATGTATTGTCATTGTTATTTAATATAAACTATTATTAAATTATATTTAATTAAACTATTATATATATATATATATATATATATATATATATATATATATATATATATATATATATATATACTGTATATATACTGTATATATATATTTTTTTTTTTTATTTTAATATTTTATTATTTTAATACTTAAAGTAATTATATACCCGGCAAATGTTAAGCAGGAGGTTTCACATCACAGACAGCCAGTTGAACCTAAGCCAGTAAGAGCGCGTGTAAAATAACAGGCTCAAACCGCGGTTTAAGTCAGGAGAAAATGACAGTACATCAAGGTTAAAGAAATGAACCTTCGACATTATAATGATATTCGTTACATTTGCATGCGAAAGTACGCAACAAAGTCGTAGCTAAACTACCGTAACAGTGACAAAACTAAGTTACAGGGATCAAAATGGCTTTAATGCATCGTGGGTATGTCTACAAATTCACAAAAAACCTACGAAAAGTCAAGATACGAATGAAAATCAATGAGACATAGAGCCCACTATGTGTACTTCCTTCCATTGACCTCCTAATTAGGTAAAATGTATCAACTTCCTGAAATTAATTTAAAGGAATGTTGATCATCAATAATCTTGACTGTCCACTTTTATTGGCCAGCTACAATTCCTAGCTCATCCCTTTCTAACTCTGTGAAAAGACAGCTGTGTTCCCTGGCATTGATTTTATTAAAAAAAATGAGGTGCAAAAAGAAACTTAATTAGTATTATAATGTGCACAGAATGGCTTTTAAATGCAGATCTTTCTTACCTGGTAAAGAACCCTTGACACCTGATTTTGTGTCATCCTCCACCCACTCCTTAAAATGAGATTTCACTAATGTAGTTTCATCTCATTTCCATTGTACAATAACTTAGCCTGTTTAAAAAGCATTTCATTAAATAAACAAAAAAGTAAAATTTGCTTGTTCTTCAAATTAGTTATTAAAAAAAAATTGACAGTACAGGTAATTGCTCAAAACATGTAAATTCAGAGCCTTATATATAGGGTCTACTTAAATCGCGATAAATTTACTTATTTTTCACAGGTATGTTCTTGGAATAAATTTCATGGACATGTTTAAACATTAAATAAACCTAAGTAGACAGTATTTCAGAACACTATAAAGCCTAAAATAGTGGTACTTGCTTCCTTACCCCTAAATAGAGTGCTGTCATTTGTTAAAGGCCGAGTATGCACAGTTGACTTGCCCATACATTGAGGACTGCGTCTGCATCCCATGAATTGGTTGGAAGTTAAAGGCAAAGCTTTGCCAAGTTATACAGATGTGGAAATCGATTAGAAACAGCCCAAAAACTCGGTTACACATGGGCATTTGGCATACTTTAATAAAGTCAATGTATGCAGTAAATTCGTTGTCATGTTATTTGTCCCATCAATAATTTATTATTAGTACCGAGTCAAAACAAAGAAGGCGTGGCTATTGGGTCTAGAATTCCAACTGTAAGCAGCAGGTTGAAGAGGTGGCTGTTCTGGATCGTTTAGTACTGATTTAACTTGCAGACAGGAATACTTCTTGTCTGGGCTGACTTTCCAGTTTGGTTTTGAAAGCTGTTTATTTTTTTACGTTCTGTTCAGCAGCCTCTGAGTAGTCTTTTTTGTTTAATGTGTGATTCTGAAGCTAAATAGCGATCGATCGTATTTTCTCCAAATACACATTGAGATATGGAAAACAATTACCTCAGTCTGCATGTAGTTTCTTTGGAAATATCTTAAAATGATCATCAGCGAAATATACTTTGCTTTTTTTTATCGTCCATTTTATTCATTTCCCTCAATGCTGAAAACTAAGATTTTTAGCAACCTAAATCAAAACAATGCAGCACCAACTTTGTCCCGCCCCCTCCTGCACAGTACAGGTCACATAAAAAAACAGCAGTAAAGACGCGCGGATAGGCTAGAAAACTTTGTCATTTGAATAGTAAACAAGAACGTTAACTGCTTTGGAGAATTTATTTTGTAAATGTTACTTGTGGACATTTTTGTTTGTTTGTTTTTTGCTTAAGTTCAATGCACACGGGGCCGAAGGAATAAAAATGGGCTATCTGCAGAAGGAAGATACGTGGTTTTGTCACTTGCGTTGTGCAGTAGTTCATTTAAACAAGTTTTCTTTTTTTTTCCTCTCCGTGCTTGTTTTGTATGCATTGGCTAAGAGGTGAATTTCGGTGACCCCTCAATTTCCACGATTTCCATGATCATGATTTAAATGAGTCCCTACTTATATAGAAAAGAAACACCAGAGAACATTGCTGTTGCAGCTACTTGTAGGTAAAAGCGTTTGGTTTCTGTATTTTCCTCTGAATTTCTGCTTTCCTTTAAAATTCCAGCCGATACCGTTTAATACATTACTAAATCTTAATTACAACTGATAAAGGTGTTAATAGTGAAACTACAGGCCCAGGCCTGGTGTTTTGAAGTCACTGTTAAATCAGGACCAAATGTAAAATAATAGTAAGAGAGAACCTATTTCATTTCTTAATTGCCATCTTAAAAATAACTAGGCTATACAACAAAAATAATCATCAAAAAATTTGTTTTGGTGCAAAACATACACAAATGAACAAAATTCAAAAATAGACAATTTTGTAGGGGCTTTATTTCTTTAGTTATTCAAAAGGTGGTATACTCTTGTGAGCAAGTAACACATGCAGAATTATTCATTTGCATTACCACGTGGTAGTTAAAAATCTGGTGAATTAGTGAAGGCCCAGGGTACCAATATTTATGCCTCCATCTCCATTGACTTTCATAGGAATTAAGTCTCATAAATATTGGTACCCTAATACTAACTCAGTTAATTCACCAGATTTTCTTCTATAATAAACGAATAGTGTTCAACACACTCAAAGAGATATCATTGACGTGTAAATATAGTTTAACAATATTTGTTAACGCTTAATGCATTGGTAAATAACATTGTTGAAACAAGAGGTATATAAACATTTAAACAACTGTATGTACCGATGTTAAAGATACAAAAATCAACATCCTTAAAAAACAATGAATCTTGATTTATCATCGTCAATGACATAAAATAACAAACTCAGTGAAAAATTAACTACATCTGTTCTTTCTGAATCCCCCTGCTTCATCAGTACTGGTTCCACTTTTCTCATTGAAAAGTCTGTGTGGTTCTTGTTTTAATTTTTCCTAAAGGTCATATTGACAAAAAACAGGATTATATACCTGTATATAAACAACTTGCCATCACATCCTCTTGTATACTCAGAGATAATCATTATACTTTATACTTAATAAAATCATGAATAAATTAACTTATTTCCTGTATGATTGCTTTTTTGCCTGATATTTAATTAGCAGCGTTTTTTTTTTTAAATTTATAACTACAAGAGTTTGTTATTCTGCTTAAGTACTGTTAAAAAATAAATTTGGCCAAAACATTTTATTTACATCTGAGAACAAATAAATCTTAGATAATCTAAGTAGCTATGTATTGTTTTCCAGTTAATTTATATTTAACTATTGGATGATGTATTTTTGTAACAAGTTAAACTTACGTGGTTTGTTCTCTAGGTTATCAAAGTATTTACCAACTTTGGTATTCGCAGCTACAGCCATTGGACATTGGTAAACATGCTGGTTCATATCGTGGTGACCAAGTGGGCGGTAAAATATCTCCCTCTCTCTTCCTGGGACTTCAAGACTTGAGTAAATTGTAGAGGCTCTATATGGCGCATTTTTGTTTGTTATTTTATTACTTATTTTTGCAGCCTTGCAGATCTCATTTTACAACATGCCATCCACCCATGGTCCTCTGATCTTCGTGTGAATGGAAGGGAACTGGTTTAATGGGTTTACACCAGCCTCTTTTTTATGTAGGAATTACTTAGTTTTCTCAGAGCTTCAGGGCAGTCATTTGGAATAAGTACGAGAACCAAGTGTTTGACCCTTTTCCTGCCTGGAATGCTATTTTGTACTTCCCCAGTAGAGCCTTTTCAACTGGATTTGAAATGTTTTCAGCAGCATTTTCATCAATCCACACTCCAGATTCTGCATCTTTCCATTCTGTAAGCAACATTCTACTGGGCTCACCTCCTCTGCGAGCATTGAAGAGTAAGTCTGGAAACTACAAGATCCACGAAGTTTCTTATACTCGCTTTCTCCCCATTAAGTACTCTTCATTTAAAAGGGACTTTGTTTTCTGTGTGTGTTTTCTAACCCTCTCAATGTCAGATTCAAATGGCAATTGAGCAGGTTTTTCTAAACTTTTCTTGTCTGCTTTTCACAACTGCATATTCAGCATCACCAAATACAGAAAACAACAGGAAAGTTCAGGTTACCCCTCTCATTGTACCGATGAGGGTGCGTAAAAAGAGCATTATATTGATGAATATTTTAGGAAGAGGATTCAATTAGATCCTCAAAACATTAATGTTAACCCTAAATGACAAATCTCCAAAATATTCCTAAACTCTCTCTGGGGAAAATTTGGACAAAAAACTAACCAACTCTTTACAAGCTTGGTTAAAGATCCTGACCAGTTGTTCCATTATCTCTTTTCAAAAAGATACCAGGTTTCTCATTTTGTTTTTATAAGTGATACGGTGGCACAGGTTCTGTGGTTCTTCTGAAACCTATACACCCCAGTTAATGTAAGCGTATTCATGGCGGCGTTTACAACCGCTTATACCGGCTAAAACTCTATAACCTCTGGATCGTCTGCAGGGGTGGCTGTCTGTAGCTGATCATGCCTCTCTCTCCTCCTTCTCCTCCTCTCCTCTGCTAAATGTACTTTTTCCAATCTGTAATCCAAGCCTCTACTAACAACCCGTAAACTATTCTCTACCTTCTCCTCCCTCCTAAACCCTCCCCCTCCTCCTCCCTCCTCTATCTCCCCTATGACTTTGCCTCCTTCTTCTCTTCCCCGTCTCAGATATCATAAACTCTTTAACTCTCCCTCCCCGCATCCTCCTGCTCCAACCCTACACCCACCATCCCCTACACTCACCCTCCTTCTCCACCTTCTCGCCCCTCTCAGACTCTGACCTCTCCTCCCTGCTCAGGTCTGGAAAACCCACCATGTGCCTGGACCCCCTCCACTCACCTCTTTCAAGCTGCTGCTCCTGCTCTACTTCCTTCATCTCCTCCTTCTCAACACCTCTCTACTTTCTGGTCTCTTTCCCTCTGCCTTCAAAAAAGCCTCATCCTCCCTCCTCAAAAAACCTACCCTCAGCCCACCCTCCCTCCAGACTACTGTCCTGTCTCCCTCATACCTTCCTCTCCAAAACCCTCAGCCGGACTGTACCTCCAGCTCTCTGCTTTCCTGTCCAACCACTCTGCCGACCTCTCAATCGGCTTCCGCTCTTTACTCCTCCTGAAAACCGCCCCTCCTGTCACCAACTCACTAAAAGTCTGCCCAGAGCTGCCTCTCTCTCCCTCTGCCCTAATTCTCCTCGACCTCTCTGCCCTAACACACTGTTGATCCTCTGTTCTACTATTATCTCTCACTGACCTGGGATCTCTGGCACTGCTCTGGCCTGGTTCTCCTCTGCCTCTCCAACCGCACTTACCAGGTAACCTGGCGTGGGCAACCTCCACCTCACCCTCTGTTACTGGAGTCCCCAAGGGTCAGTCTTGGGTCCTCCTGTTCTCTCTCTACCCGCTCCCCTGGGCCCCCCGCCGCATCTATGGTTTCTCATACCATTTCTATACTGATGATGCTCAGATTTTCTCCCTTCCCCACCTCTGACTCCACCATCTCCTCCCGTATCTCTACCTGTCTGTCTGCTATTTCCTCCTGGATACCTTTCATCACCTCAAACTCAACCTCTCGTCAGACCTCCTTTTCTTTCCCTCCTCCTCCCCTCCTCTGATCTCTATCTCTGTTCCTCTGGAATCTACCTCTCTCCCTCTTCCTCCGCTAAGAACCTTGGGTCACCCTGGACCCCTGCCTCTCTTATTCCCAGCACATCTCCCTCTGGCCTCCTTCTTCCTGAGCAACATCCGAAGAATCCGATTCCTCACCAACTGCAACCATCCTGGTCAGGCCCTGGTACTCTCCCGCCTAGACTACTGCAACTCCCTCCTGGCCAGCCTCCCTGCGTCTGCCACCCGTCCGCTCCAGCTCATCAGAACTCCGCTGCCCGCCTGGTGTTCTCTCTGCCTCGCTTCTCCCAACTCCACTACTCCAGCTCCTCACTGGCTCCCGATCACTGCTCACGCGTCAGTTCAAGACTCTGTACCCTAATACAGATGCCTTGACCAGACTGCACCCAGCCTCCAGACCTCATCTCTCCCTACACCCCACTCGACCTCTCCGCTCCGCCTGCACTGAAGACTGGCTCTACCTCCTCCCTCGCTCCCCCTGCCTCCAGGCCCGCTCCTTCTCCACCCTCGCTCCGCCCAGTGGTGGAATGACCTTCCTACAGATGTCAGGACCTTGGTCCCTGACCACATTCCGGCATCTCCTTAAGACTCACCTCTTCAGACAGCACCTGTAGAACTCCTCTGTTTTCCCCTGGGACACTATCACCCTTCCTTAAATACACTTTATTTGCTCTTATCTGCCCCCTATTTTACTGCCACGAATCCTGTACTTCAAGTACTGTAATCTGCCAAGTGTTTAATCTGTAGTATTTTGTAGTTAATCATATCCTGATGTAAACTATCACTGTCACTGTTATCTGCTGTATTATTGAATTGTATTTTGTCACACTTGTACTTGCTTGAACCAAAGTCATTGTATTTAATCTTGCTCTTATTGTATTATTTCTTATACTGTAACGCTTGAAATGTATTTGCTTCTACGATTGTAAGTCGCCCTGGATAAAAATCTGCTAGAAATAAATAATAATAATATCTGGACTCTGTGATCTTTGTCAGTAGGCCCCATGCTTGGCGTCCAGAACTTGGCGATTATCTTGGAGATTTAACTAGCGAGTTGAAGCGGGGAATACATTACAGAGTTTAATGTCGGGGCCTAAAACGTATGGATCGTCACAAACAGCGGAAAAACATGTCTCAAAGTAAAGGGTATTACCTAAACTATAGAAATTCCCAAATTAATTAACCTCACTTCATTAAAAGACCTAGTTCAAAACTTTTGTGAATCTGATAGAAACAACCCATAGAGCATATCATGATTGAGGCTCCCAGATTCACCGTAATAAAAAGAATTTCAATTGGAACAAACCACTCCAGAAAACTTTTCAAATAATCTACAATAAGAGTCTTGCAGTCTGATTACATCTCTTCCTTATGGCTACTAGAAGGGTAAAGCCCGATATTAGACTAACCCATT
This sequence comes from Huso huso, assembly GCA_036884735.1. NCBI lineage: Eukaryota > Metazoa > Chordata > Actinopteri > Acipenseriformes > Acipenseridae > Huso > Huso huso. The sequence goes on along the minus strand of JAHFZB010000186.1, from coordinate 49,205 downwards.
ACCTTTTGCCTATATAATGTGGGGCTCTCCAATTCAGGCAAAGTTATTTTTGTGAAAGCAACTTTTAGAAAACTCTCAACAGATCTTTTCCCAAACCCCTGAGAATATCATATGGTGCTATAGCTGTTGGCAGCCATTATACAACAATTGGCACTTAAATTTAAAATGTAAAATTTATTGAAGCATACGGCTTCATTAACCGATGAATAATTTAATGCCTCTAACAAAATCAATTTTAATGGTTATAGATGACTTGATGGATGCGGCTAGCAAAATGATGAAAATACAGAAAGCTTTTACAAATACGTTCATCATGGAATTTATAAATGCTGTATTTGGTTCAATTTTTTTTTTCAAGGAAAATAGGCTGTACCATAAACTTGAATGCCAATTACATTATTCTGTTTAAAAACCCTAGAGATAAACTTCAAATCAACCGTTAGCCCGACAGATGTACCCGGTAACTCCAAGTTTTCTTAGAAGCGTTTGAAGATGCCACAAAAACCCTATGGTTATCTTTTAATAGATTTAAAAGCCCAAACCCCAGAAGCACACCGTCTAAGAACTGGTTTATTTACTCCTGATTGGCCAGTTGCTTATATCATGAAAATACCAAGACAAAACACTTATAAACGGACTGTTATAGGCGCTAAAACTTTTATTTATCTAGAATCTTCAACAACACACCATGTCGGCTAAATAAATAACCTCCATCTCTTAAAAGACATAGTTCGCGACTCTGCTCATCAGGAAACAGTTTCATCTGTCTATTTTTATCAAATTATTGTTGAAATTGCCTTCGACATCTCTGTCAAGTCATTTTTATAAAGAGTCTAAATAAGAATTGTTCAATTAAAGAAGAAAAAAACTCTGAGAAGCCTTGGCCTATTTATCAAACTCTGCAGCTCTTAACACCTCAAAGGATTAATTTAAGGAAAATAAACATCCCCTTGACCTCAGCCACCTTTTAAAACCTATTAAAAAGCAGTTAAACACCCTAAAAAGCAAGAACCGACATCATGGACCATGAAGAGTCTATAATAAGATATCCATTCAATTAAAAAAGAAGAAAAAAAATGGCATGCAGAATTGGTCTAAGACGACTGGTTTATTGGCGTCCCATTTAATAAAAATGTTTTATTTTAAGCTCTCAGAATGCCCTCATTATCAGGACCATGCTAGAATACCAGCTGTATCCCTGAACACCTCAAAGTTAATTTGTAAAAACAGTACCTCAAAACCAATGAAACTATAAAAACGACCCTTAAGTCCTGTGTACCGCCCCTATGTATTAACTGTATTTTTTGTTTTGGCAGACTTTAAAGCGCGCGTCTTTTGTTGTTGAGCCAATTTAAAACCCCATGCAACTGATCAGCTGCTGATTAAAACTGGCAGTCATGCATCCTTCCTAATCTTGCAGACTGTGGCCGAGGGGTAATGAAAAGCATAGTTAACCCCTCGGCTTAGAACCGACTGTCCGTGCTGCGGGGTTGGTTGTTAGGTGCAGAGAGGAAGGGAATAGAGAAAGACATAAAAACAATTGCTAAAACATACATTAGCCAACTCCCTTACAGATATTTATTTATTAATAAACTGAGTGAAAAGAGCCTAAGATACCACTGACTGCTGTGATGGGATAAACAAAGCGCCTCCAGGAAATGGACAGGAAAGAAAGGTCGTTTTTTGTTTTTGTGTCTGGAGAAAAAAAATGGATAAACTAAATTTAAGATAGTGGAGCACTGCTGTTATGATTAGCGTCCATCCAGATCTAAGAAAATACTAAATTTATTTTAACGCAATGTCTCAGAATGCTGGTTACCTCATGGAATGAGAATGATCGAAATTCATTCTTAAGGGTAAGAACATTAGGGTACATATGGTTGATTTAATCAGGGCCGCTACTGGGAATACCAATATCCTGAATTTAGCTACCTGTAGAATGATTGAATTCATCAAAGGTTTGGCTGATAAATATCCTTATTCTACAGTACCTAATTCTCCAAACACGACTCATAGAAGACTATAAAAAAGCGACCCTTAGAGTCCCTGTGGTGATGTCCGCCCCTATGTATTATTATTTTTATTTTTGTTTGTTAAAGCGGCCCAAGGGTCCTGTTTTGCCTGGGGTCGCGCCAGTCCTGCCATGCGTGAAATCTGTGGCTGGAGCCCCCCTGAGGGCCCTGCCCGGCCCCTGCGGAAAGGGGAGGTCAGGGGTTAGTTCCCCAACCCGCGCCAGCGGCAGGAAATACTGGTTGGGCCATGAAGGGCAGCTGCCAGCCACGCGAAGAAGGGGAGGTCGGAGATAGCTCCCCGCCTTATTGCAGGAGAAAGGTGGCGGGCCCCACGGAGGAGCTGCGGCCGCATGAAGGGGCAGGTCTGGAGACCACCCTAAATTTTCTGGCCAGAGGAGCTGGCCTGTCGTGGTCACAGGGCGCTACAGTTGTTGGGGTGGGAGGAGGACATCCCACCGTGGCATCCCGGAGACATCTTGCTTCCCTGTTCCTGGGCCCAGGACCTTCTAGCCGGGACTTTAAAGGGAATAAGGGGAGGTGGCCGAAAAGAACCGTCCGCCTGTCCGTACAAGGTCGCTTGGTTGTTGGCAGAGAGGTTTTAAAACCCGTGAGGATGCACGAGATCAGCTGATTGTTGCTTAGCTGACAGTCATGCATCCTTACCAAATGCGTGCAGACTGTGGCCGAGGGTAATAAGATAATTAACAGCTAGTTAACCCTCGGCCAGAGTATAAGAACCGCAGCTGTCCGTGGATTGGTTGTTGGGTGCAGAGAGGAAGTACGGGAGATAGAGAAGAGACATAAAAAGCACATGCTAAAACGTGCTGGATTAGCCAGCACGACACTTACTTGTTTGTCTGTTTATTCGTTTGGCCCTCGTGCCCTTTTGTTTTTTGTTTTGTTGTTTTGTTAAAATCATTTGTTTTGTTTATTAATAAATCCACGCTGAGTGCCGTTGCATTCAGCTTCACCCGCCCATCCATTGTTTGGTTTCAGTTACTTCCTGGTCCGTGACGCCACCACACCTCACCACTCATGCCAGCCTGCCACAGTCCCCTATGAACAAGAAGCAGAAAAAAAAGACAACAGTTATGGGAAACTGATTAAGTTGTTACTGTTTTTTTATTGAGTTTCACATGTCTTTACATTTGTTGTATATTCATGTAAATGTTGTATAATCATGTCTGTATAAGTCTTTACACAATAAAAATATTTATTCAACATCTACATTGTCATAAGTTTTTTGAAGACTAACATTCGTAACATTTTTAATTTCATGGTGGGTCTTGACACACTGCCCGCATGAAAATATATTTATACAGTTCTGTTTTTTTTAGTTGAGACATACAATGTATAAATCTGGACACCATCAGATCATTTTTGTTTAAATCAGAGCTGTAGAGAGCCATAACCTCGGGGTAAGTCCGTCCTTTGGCTCGATGATGTAAGAAGAAAACACAGTGATGACCGCATGTAGTGGTCATAAGGCTTTGTAGAGGTTGATTATTGTACACTGTTTGTTTAGCGTTGTTGTATAAAAAGTTTGAGATAGTTTTAGGAAAATAAGTAAAATCTGGGGGGTTACCGTAAAAATCAAAAAACTCTCCATGACCCTCTTCTTTTAGATAAATTCCCAGCCAGTGTTCTCCAGGATAATTTTGGGGGTCGGTGTTGACAATAAGCATCGCCGGAAGTTTTTTTATTTTTCCTTTAGGTAGTTGATCACTAGCTAGAACCCCATTAAAATACTTTTCAGTCAAGGGGTTGCAATATAGCAACGCTGTGTTGGGCGGTATTCATTTAAAAGGATCAAAGTTGTATCAAGCTTTTTCAGTAATCAAAAGAGAACTGCTCTTTGGGGAAACCTCAATCACGTTCTCAAAAACAGCATAAACAATCATATTCACAGTCTCTGGCAGAGCATTGGCAAAACGCATTTCAAGACGCATATTACCATTTTTTTACTAAGGAAAAATGATCTCCACATTCTTGGTCAGGGGTCAAATCAAAGGCATAGAGCGCATAGCCTCTAATAAAGTCTGACCTATCAATCATCAGCGGTTTGTCTTTGAGATGTCTACCCGTGGCTTGTATTAGACTGTAATATTCCCGGACGGGGTTGTGTCTTGCTGTATAGTCGGGTTGTAAAGGTTTTGAGGGGACTTGTTCACCATCGACGTACATAGGTATAAAGTTCCTGGCAAAGTGTTTAAAGTTAAAAAGGTTTTTAGCGTAGGACCCACTAAAAGCGTCGTTATCTGTTAAACCAATAACCACAAACTTTGGTAACTGCCCCAGAAACAAATTCTCCTGATTACAGACCCTGCTCCCTCTAGGAACACTAAAAACTTTCATAGCCACTCTATCAGTAGGATATTTGGCATTAGAGGTCATCAAGGCTTGAGCGTGAGCTATTCTTACCTCCGGGGCTATTTTTACTTTTTTAATATAGAGAGAGGCTTCTAAAATTTTAAGTTTGAACGCCTCTGCGGCATCAGACATTAAACAAAAAGTGTCACTGGCCCTCACCATTTTAATTTTCAGATCAATTCCATTTAGCATGAGTTTTTCTTGAAAAAATATATCCGAATGCAGTGGTCCTAAAAGTTCAACTGTATGGCTCATTCTGGTAAAAGCATGCCGTTTAACTAAACCTTCATTATCCCAGGCAGGATCAGTCTCATCCATGTGTCCTGGGGTATCTTTGTAAAACAAGCCGGCTGTGAATTGAGATTCTAGGGTGTCCTTACTAAAGTTTAGCATTGCTTCTATAATGCTACGGTAAGGATAAGTATTACTGCTTTGACTAATTAGACGGTCTCCTAAAGTTACATCCACTTGTGAAAACATGGTAGCTATGGGGTAATTGATAATACCAACTATACTGGCCCCAACTAAATCGGTGCCATCAGCCTTAGTAATTTTGCATGAAAGTCTTAAAAGAGTATTATTCAAATCAAGATAATCTCCCCATTCCCCGCTATGTAAAATTCGAATGGAGCCGTGTCAGACAAGGCAGACAGGGGGGAATTTCCACATAGAGGTTTTATCAATACTTGTTTGGGTATAGGGGATGGTAAACAGATCCAGTTCTGATTTCACACATTCTTGAGACATTGATGTACCAGAGTCATGATTTAAAAGATGTTTCTGTTTTTCTTTGTTCAGTGAGTCTTTGGTTTCTTGCTCCTTCTCCGGTTACCGCTACTAAATGACCTGAATGTAGCCGGTTTCGCCTTTTTGTGATGATGGTAGCGAGATCCCGGGGGTTTGCTACGTTTTCTCTTGTATCCTCTGGACATCACCATCAATCCCTCCCCAGACTGGCTGTTGTTGTGGCTAGGAGGATTATGACTTGTTAGGACATTTGACACTACGTCACTAACAATATTTTAGTGGCTGATTTAAAATGAGGTTTAATTATTTCAAAACCCCTTCTAAGTAAAGGTAAAGCTTTTCTGAAAAGACTTTGAAAAATACCCCCTATACCCGCTCCATACATTACAGGAGCTCCTGAAAATCCAGGCAAACCATTACCAGCTTGATTTTTGTAATAATTAATATAAGGATTGACATATCCATGAGGTCTCATTTTTCTTTTCAATTAGGTGTAAAAAAGCGGCTTTACAGGTCGGAAATGCAACTTCACTACAACATTCCCAAAACGGAATGGCACTAACTTGTTTTAATCCGTCTTAATTTGTATAGTTATAGTATCGAAGCTGTTCTTGCTGAGGGGTACGTAAATGAGGTCTGTCATAAGTTAACGTGATTATATAGTTGTTTTTGCCTTTAATAGGGACACACCTTAGCAGAGGCACGTAACTATCTCCAACGGCTTGATGTGTAATGATATCTGTATAGACATACATGGTATAAAAACCGCTGGATATCGGCGGGTAGAGAGTCCTCAAATGAGCACTATACAGTTTAGCCTCAATAGTGCCCAATAGTCCAATAGTTTCACCCTTTATAGTCTCACCTAAATCCCAACATTTGTCCGAAGTTGTTGCAAAATCACAAATGGAGTAGTACTTTTATATAAATTCTTCTTTCTATAGGTTTATAGACTAATTTCAAATCATTTTTATATTGTTCATCGAGCCTTGTCGCCTTTCTGATCTAGTTCTTTTCCGAGCAGGACATCGTTCATGGTCGTTATTACATCCTGAAGGGTCTCATAATATCCTTTTGGGATAGTATAATCACGTTTTATGGCCTATTCTATATCAAAAGTAATAAAATTGCTGTCATTAAGGTGTATATTATCCCAGGTATGGGATATTGAATCTCTGCTAAGCAAACTTCCCATTTTCCCAGTAGATTCATTGTTTTAACCAACTTGGTAGTAAAATTGGATATAGCGTTTTTAGGAAAACATCCTGTGACGCTGTTATTAGGCAGAGTCACATAAAAAGCCTTGAGACATCTTGAATAATGTTTTAAGTGTAATAAATAACCCCAGGACTTGTTAACTCTTTACATCCACCACCTGATGCCCAGCGACCCAACTGTTAAATTTTTTTCAGGCCAACCGCCCATTTTATGAGAAGACTTTTACCGTTTTCCTTTCTCAGCAACTATCTTCTATCCCTAAACAACCTATCAGTCTTGACATTTATTTTCTGCAATTCTGGTTCATAAAAGGTGCCATTTATAGCCTCTCCATCATAATCACATAGTTTATACACCGGTGGAAATCTTGGTATACATTCTATTATAGTAAAAATCTCTGCCGTAAACATCTGGTCATAGCCTTTTATAAAGGGAGCTTTTAACTTTGAAATTCTGACGTTGTCACCAACTGTAAACTTAAACTTTATATGTTTAGGGCTTTTCTTCTTAGAGTATAAAGTTTTAAACACTTTAAATGAATTGTCTTCATTAACCTCTGAAGGTTTCATTTGAATACTACGGTGAAAGGAGTTATTATAAGCCTGAACCATTTCTTGTAGTTTATCCATATACTTGTGAGTGTTAAAAGCGGTGAAATATTTCCACATTTTTGTTTTCAGAGTCCTGTTGTATCTCTCAACAATAGAGGCTTTTAGTTCGTTCCCGTGGTAAAGTGTAGAATATGTTTTTTAGCATGTTCTGAAATGCTCTGTTTAGAAATTCGGTCCCTTTATCAGTTTGTAGTTTTTAGGTTTCCTGCCCGTGCTGAGGATCCTCTTGAACCTCTGTCACTGTCTTAGATGACTTATTTTTCAGTGGTATTACCCAAGCGTATTTGGATAAGATATCTATACATGTTAGCATATACTTGTAACCTCCATTTTCTTTTTGACAAGCTAGACATATCCACTAAATCAGCCTGCCACTGAGTATCGATATTAGATACAAAGACGGTGTTTCTTTTAAAGTTTATTCTAGAGGGCTTATGCAACGATATGAGTCTTGCTCTGATAAAAAATCCTGTTAGGGCACTCTCAGAGACTTTAGGCCCATCAGACCCCAGAGCCCTTTGAAGAGTCTGTAAACCCCCTAAACCTCCAGGATTTGAGGGATCGTAGTATATTTTTTTCATACGCTGAAGTGACCAAACATCTTTAACCAAAATAACACAACTGCGACAAGTATGTAGTTCAAAAGGTTTTTATTCAAAGTTTATCATAACACCTCTGAGACATGTGTGAAGTTCAAAGGTTTTATTCACATTCTATCAAGAAAATTAGGACATTTTAGAAGACATATAAAGTTTTTACACAAACATTCATGGTTAGTCACTAAGTAATCCACGACATTTTGTACAACTTTTGATATATCTTCATCTCTTAAAAACCTAGCCAGGTTATGAAAACAGACATCAGTCACATAAGCATACAAAACAATGATATGTATACATTTGCAGTCTTCTATTTCATCAAACATTTTAGGTAATATATTCATTAAAATGCATTTAAGGGGTTACAGTGTTTTACAGGTGTATCTACCAATTCTAACCATTCTTGAGCATCAACATCTTTTTAAATTGTTGAAAATTTTTACATTTACGGGGATCAGGTTTTGAAAGAGTCTCTTACAAGCCACTTTCTCGGCTATTAACTCAAACAGCAGCCCCTCCATGGTTTTCCTCAGTTTTGCTGAAGTCTGGACGTTCCCCATTTTCAAAGTCACAGGCACCGTAATAAGCTAAAGGAGCTTGGGGGTTTGTAAAACTGCGATGGTAGAAAGTTTTGGTTATTTTGTTAACAATGTCTCGGTCTTGTCATCCAGGGCTTCTTGTAGATGGCTCAGTTTACGTCTAATGCTGTGTTCTGGTCTTAGCTCTGTTAAAATATCTTCCACCAGTTTCTGAAGTTTTGTCAAAGATGGATGGAAATTGAAACAAGCTAGAGCTTTAGCCACCAGAAGCTTCAACCACGGAAGTGTATTTTTACTAGTATTTGTTCAAAATGTTGATCGAAATAAATCGGGTTCCGCTTCATAAAGGCAGCTGTGTCTCAGCTGGCTCGGGTGGTCAGCTTCGCAATTTTTCACCATATCACGGTCAATGATCACTTCCAATAGAGAAGCCAGGAGACCGCTAGAGATCTTTAATACTTTTTCAAAAGAGATGCCTAAAGGACCGTCGGCGTCGTCAGACTCTGCAGGGTTGAGGAGGGGAACATTTTCAAAGTCTTTTATAAGCTAGGTCATTTCTTCAGTGGTCCAATCCATCTCAAGATCGTTAGGTTCAAGAACGGCATTTTCAGAGAAGTATCTAAAGTTTGCAGGCGACATGGCGGCAGACTCCTTCAATCAAAAGAGTGTGTGGGGGCTCAAACACCTAACCACCATGATTCTCAGAACCCCAGTAAGTTTAATTCTTATTTTTTATGTATTAATGTTTTAAGAAAAACTGTTGTGGCTGAGTGGTTAAGGCGATGGACTTAAGATCCATTTGACTCAATTGTCAGCGTGGGTTTGAATCCTACCAACAGTAATTATTTTTATTTCAAACTCTTTACATTTATAAATATTTAATGTTTATAAGCGCTTGTTAAATACATAGGGGTCTGTTTATATATATATATGTATATATCTATATTCCATACTCCTATATAAAATCTACGCCCCCCTCATTATATATTCATAAATTCATAAATCCACACCCCCTCATTATATATTCATATTTTCACACACATAAGGTCAAAAGGTCCCTAAAAAGTCAAAAGGCTCATCAATCAAACTTTTGACATTAGCTATAATAATATTACTACTAACTTCGTTTAGGCCCTACTTGAATTAAATAAATACAAACAGAGGCTGCTTAAATTTCAAATTCTTATTGTAAATGACAGTTGCTATTTTTATACAGCTAAAAGTATGAAGTGGTGTAGCTATATAAAAACATTTAAGACAGACATATTGTAAAAAAAAACAAAAAAAAACCACTGTATATATTTCCTACTTGCAGGCATTTCCAATTGGACAGATTTGGAAAAAAAGCTATGTATTACAAGGAATTTTTTATTTCTGAGTGCCTGCATTGCAGCACTACATTTAAAGACACTCCACCGGGTTATTTAGGTAATGGTAAAAGAGGAATCCTCAGGGGCTTCTATAATGACCAGTTTTTCATTGGGTACTGCTCGCAGGACTGTGGCATGCAGTATGAAGATATAGGAAAGAGCCAGGGTGACTCCCCAACAGACCTGGGACAAATATAGTTAATTGAAAATAAAAATAGTTTCAATGGTTTAACTTGAAATCAAAAGTAAATACTATATCCAAACTGCATTATATATTTGTAATAAAGTTTGCTTTGTTTGCAATTTTGATCTCCTTGTTTGTTTTCATAATACTTTTGACAGAAAAGCAGGACTTCAATCAAAACAGATAAATAAGTGCTTTGAAATAAATAAAAAAACAAACCTTCAGACAACTGTGAATGAATGAATGACTGTGTTAACATCTACTTTGTCAGGGGTGCATAACTCTGGGGCAAGAAGGTTTTCATTTTTTGATCCCACTGAGGCCTTCATTACCTGATTTGAATTAATTTGCTTAATTGGACAAGTTTACCTTTTTATTTGCTCTTAAGCAGTTGGAGATTTACAGACAGCTACAAAAACCTGCTGGACTGACTGCGACTCTAGAGGAGTAGAACTGTGCACCACTAAATGTATATATTATACTTGATGTGGGATTTTGACAATTTATGTGTGGGCAAATTAAACACGTTCAGTCCAAATGTTTATTAAAATCGGAGAACATGTGGATGTCAGTAAATGCATTATTACAAATATTAACCATCCATCCATCATCAATAACCACTTCATCCAATACAGGGTCACGGTGAGCTGGAGCTTAACCCGGCAGACATGGTGCAAGGCACCCAGGATGGGACACCAGTCCATCACTGGCCAACTCTCACTCACACAAGCATGCACACAGAGGGCAATTTAGAGTGACCAATCAACCTGACCAGTATGTTTTTGGATGAGGGGCGGAAACTGGTATGCCTGATGAAAACCAACACGAATACGGGGAGAACATGCAAACTCCCCTGAAACGGGAATCAAACCTGGGACCCTGGAGCTGTGAGGCAGCAGCGCTAACCACCACACCACCATGCCACAAACTATAACCTAACATACATGATAAATCATAAGAGCAAAGATTGTAATCAAGTTCTTCGTTAAGACCCCCAGTGGTTACAGAACTTCTTGTTATTATTATAATTATTTATTTCTTTCTTAGCAGACGCCCTTAGCCAGGGTGACTTACAATTGTTACAAGATATCACATTATTTTTTTTTACATACAATTACCCATTTATACAGTTGGGTTTTTTATTGGAGCAATCTAGGTAAAGTATCTTGTTCAAGTGTCCCCACCTGGGATCTCATGACGTCCAGAGTATAGGACGCATCCTGCACTCTACGCAAGTGCTTTTACTGGATGCGCCACTCTGGAGCCCTAAAATCTTCCAATTTTAATAGGAACATCCACTCCCTTTCTACTAATTCATTTCTATAACAACAAACATCACAGATGTGTTCAATGATTATAATCTTTAATACAAGGCTGTAGTTGGATTTTTTATTTGCATCGCAGCTTGTTATTTAGGGTTTGGGGGGGTAAAGGTTGGTTTGTCTTCAATTAAACTTTTAGCCAACAACTGTACCTATAGGCAACCACTTTCACTTCAATACAACTGCACCTTGCTAAAAGAGACCCATTTAAATCACCACCTCTATGTGACTACATGATAAATTGTTGTATTTTGTGTGTATGTGTGTTTCACATATGGACTTAAATTGCTATAGATATTTTTTTAGCTGATGCTTTTATTCAAAGTGACTTGCATTTGTGCCCATTATTCTGTGAAGTACCTGCTTGCTCAAGGGTACAGCAGCAGTGCCCCACCTGGGTTTAAAGAGTCCAGAGCCCAAAACACTAATCCACATGCTGGTATATCTATGTGAACATGTCCAGGGTGAATATACCCTATATCTAATTCACTTTGTGCATGCTGCAAATTAATAGTTATATATATAGGGGTCTACTTAAATCATGTAAATTCACGATATTTTCACGGGTATGTTATGGAATAAAATTAGGATTTTGGGGACATTTTATGGACATGTTTAAACATTAAATAAACCTTAGTAGACAGTATTTCAGAACACTATAAAGCCTAAAAATAGTGGTACTTGCTTCCTTACTAAAACAGAGTGCTGTCATTTGTTAAAGGCGAGTATGCAGTTGACTTGCCCATACATTGAGACTGCACGTCTGCATCCACTGAATTAGTTGGAAGTTAAGGCAAAGCTTTGCCAAGTTATACAGATGTGGAAATCGATTAGAAACAGCCCAAAAACTCGGTTACACAAGGGCATCTGGCATACTTTAATAAAGGCAATGTATGCAGCATGTTCGTTGTCATGTTATTTGTCCCATCCAGTAATTTATTTTATTAGTACCCAGTCAAAACAAAGGAAACATGGCTATTCGGGTCTAAAATTCCAACTGCGAAAATGTAAGCAGCAGGTTGAAGCGAGGTGGCTGTGCTGGATCGTTTTAGTACTGATTTAACTTGCAGACAGGAATACTTTTTGTCTGCGCTGACTTTCCAGTTTGGTTTCTGAAAGCTGTTTATTTGACGTTTTGTTCAGCAGCCTCTGTAGTAGCCTTTTGTTTAATGTGTGATTCTGAAGCTAAATAGCGATCGATCGTATTTTCTCCAAAGACACATTAAGATTATCAAAAAAATTACCTCAATCTGCATGTATAGTTTCTTTGGGAAATATCTTGAAATGATCATCAGCCAAAATATACTTTGCTTTCTTTGTCATCCATTTCTACTATTTTACCTCCAGTGCTGAAAACTAGATTTTAGCATATACAATGCAGCACCAACTTTGTCCCAGTACAGGTCTGCACAGTACAGGTCTGTGACAGACTGGCTCGCAGTGGTGAAGTGGATGACGTCACGGACCAGGAAGTAACTGACACCAAAACAGTGGATGGGCGGGTGAAGCTGAGTGCAGTAGCACTCAGCGTATTTATTACCAAACAAAATATTTAAACAAAACACAAAACACAAAACAAAAGGGGCACGAGGGCCAAACGAATCAACAAACAAACAAGTAAGTGTGGTGCTGGAGAATCCAGCGCGTTTAGCAATTGTTTTTTAAATGTTATTCCTTCTCTCCGCCTCCCCCGCTCTCTACTCCAACACCCCCACCTCAAGTGCAGAGAGCTGCAGGTTTATATACTCTGGCCGAGGGATTAACTAGTTGTTAATTATCTTATTATCCCTCGGCCAGAGTCTGCACGCCGCTTGGTAAGATGCATGACTGTCAGCTAGTTAAATAATCAGTAGCTGATCAGCCATGCATCCTCACGGGTTTTTAAATATAATAATAAAAGACGGCGCTTTTACCCGCGCCAAACAAAAAAAAATAATAATAAATGGGGGACACTCCACACATGCCCCCCAGCGCAGCACACATGGCCTTTTCGCCACCTCCCCTTAGTCCCCAAAGTCCCGGTTAGCAGTCCCGGCGCGGGAACAGGGGGGCAACAACGGACCAAAGGTGGCGACCCACGGTGGGATGTCCTCCTCCCACCCAAACAGCCGTAGGCGTTCAATGGCCCGCGCGCGCCGGCTCCTCTGGCCAAAAAATTTTTGGGGTGGTCTCCAGACCTGACCCCCTTCTTCATAATGCAGCTCCCCTCCGTGGGGCTCCACCCCACCCTTTCTCCTGCAGAAGAAATTGCTGCGGGGAAGCTGGTCTCCTGACCTCCCCCCTTCTTCATGGCTGGCAGCTGCCCTTCACGGGCTCCAGCCACAGTATTTCCTGCCAGTGCAGCTGGGGAGCTGGTCTCCTGACCTCCCCCCCCCCCTTCTTCAAGGCAGGCAGTTCCCTCCCAGTGGGGCTCCGACCACATGATCTCCGGCCGCGAAAGTGCGGCTGGGGAGCTGGTCTCTGACCTCCCCCTTTCTTCATGGCCAGCAGCTCCCCTCGTGGGACTCCGACCACATGATCTCCGGCCCAGCGAAAGTGCGGCTGGGGAGCTGGTCTCGGACCTCTCCCCTTTCTTCATGGCCGTCCGTTCCCCTCCGTGGGCTCCGGCCATAGTGTAGTGACCCCAGGGAAGCAGGATCCCTGGCGACCCCAGGCGAAGCAGGATCCCTGGCGACCCCAGGCGGCAGGATCCCTGGCGACCCCAGGCGACGGCAGCGGACCTCGGGAGGCGACGGCAGCGGACCCTGGGAGGCGACGGCAGCGGCAGCGGACCCTCGGGAGGCGACGGGCAGCGGACCCTCGGGAGGCGGCGGCAGCAGCAGCGGACCCTCGGGGCGACGGCAGCAGCAGCAGCGGACCCTCGGGAGGCGGCGGCAGCAGCAGCAGCGGACCCTCGGGAGGTGAACTCGGGAGGGAGCCCTGGCCATGGAGGGCGGCAGCGGAGCTCCACCTCCCTCGTTCCCTGTAGCTGGTGGCTCTCCAGGTGATGCGGAGCAACAGGCAGCCCCAGGCGATGCGGAGCAACAGGCAGCCCCAGGCGATGCGGAGCAACAGGCAGCCCCAGGCGATCTTGGAGCAACAGGCAGCCCCAGGCGATGCGAGGCAGGCATCCTTGGGCGGCGCGAGCAGGCATCCTTGGGCTAAGCGAGGCAGGCATCCTTGGAAGCAAGGCAGGCATCCTTGGGCGGCGCGAGGCAGGCATCCTTGGGCGGAAGCGGGGCAGGCATCCTTGGGCGGCGAGGCAGGCATCCTTGGGCGAAGCGAGGCAGGCATCCTTGGGCGGCGAGGCAGGCATCCTTGGGCGGCGAGGCAGGCATCCTTGGGCGGCGCAGGGTAGGATCAGTCCTTCCCATGAAGGTGGATGTGGAACCAGCAGGTATTCACCCTCTGCTGGTGGAGGTGGGAGGGGAAAGCAGTCCTCCCACGGCTGAGGCGAACCAGCAGGCATTCACCCTCTGCTGGTGGAGGTGGGAGGGGAAAGCAGTCCTCCCACGGCGGTTGAGGCGGAACCAGCAGGCATTCACCCTCTGCTGGTGGAGGTGGGAGGGGCAGTCCTCCCCCGGCGGTTGAGGCAAAACCAGCAGGCATTCACCCTCTGCTGGTGGAGCTGGGAGCGGTAAGCTGTCCTCCCACGGCGCTTGAGACGGAACCAGCAGGTATTCACCCTCTGCTGGTGGAGGTGGGAGTGGTAAGCTGTCCTCCCACGGCGCTTGAGACAGAACCAGCAGGCATTCACCCTCTGCTGGTGGAGGTGGGAGTGGTAAGCTGTCCTCCCACGGCGCTTGAGGCAGAACCAGCAGGCATTCACCCTCTGCTGGTGGAGGTGGGAGGGGCAAGCAGTCCTCCCACGACGGTGGAGGCGGAACCAGCAGGCATTCACCCTCTGCTGGTGGAGGTGGCGGAGGCAGAGGCAGCTCCTGCTGCTCTGTTCCTGGCGGTGGTGGAGACAGAGGCAGCTCCTGCTTCTCTGCTCCTGGCGGTGGTGGAGACAGAGGCAGCTCCCGCTGCTCTGCTCCTGGTGATGGTGGAGACAGAAGCAGCTCCTCACCCTCTAACGCTGGAGACGGCAGCACTGACTCCTCTCCCTCGGGCGCTGGAGACGGCAGCGATGGCTCCTCTCCCTCGGGCGCTGGAGACGGCAGCGATGACTCCTCTCCTCTGGCGCTGGAGACGGCAGCGATGGCTCCTCTCCCTGGGCGCTGGAGACGGCAGCGATGGCTCTCCCTCTGGCTGGAGACGGCAGCGATGGCTCCTCTCCTCTGGCGCTGGAGACGGCAGCGATGGCTCCTCTCCTCTGGCGCTGGAGACGGCAGCGATGGCTCCTCCCTGGCGCTGGAGACGGCAGCGCTGGCTCCTCTCCCTCTGGCGCTGGAGACGGCAGCGATGGCTCCTCTCCCTCTGGCGCTGGAGACGGCAGCGATGGCTCCTCTCCCTCTGGCGCTGGAGACGGCAGCGATGGCTCCTCTCCCCTGGCGCTGGAGACGGCAGCGGCTGGGCTTTCCCCGATGGAGCTGGAGATAGCGGTAACCCTGCCATATCTGCAGCCAGGTAGCGGATTACCATGTCCGCAACCTCGGGAGGGACACTGGGCAGTGTTGCTTTTCCCAGGCTTCCCATCGCTCTCCATCTCTGGCCCACAGGAGGTTGATCACATCGGGGAGGGCCTCTTCAGCATTCCTCCCAGGCTCCACCAGCCAGCCCCAGATTCCCTCAGAGGAGAGTGAACTCCTCTAGCCAGCGGGCCCCTCTCCCCTGACGCCGGACGCTCAGGCTCCTCCATCTCCTGCCATGGAGGGTTGGTCTGGTGCCACGTGCCCGACCTCACCAACCGACACCACTCCTCACCCTTCAGGCAGGTGAGGCAGACGTCCAGTGTGGCAAGGTAAGGCTGCTGTTGCTGCGCCTCCTGCTGCTTTCTCCTCCGGCTACTTTTCCCCATTTTTATTTATTTATTTATTTTTATTTATTTTTTTTTCCAAAAAAAAAACACACACAAAAAATACTTTTGAAAAAAAAACGTCCTTATCCTTTCCTGGTCCGGCTGTTGGAGGCGTTGTTTGTCCCACTTCGGACACCATATGTGACAGACTGGCTCGCAGTGGTGAAGTGGATGACGTCACGGACCAGGAAGTAACTGACACCAAAACAGTGGATGGGCGGGTGAAGCTGAGTAGCACTCAGCGTATTTATTACCAAACAAAATATTTAAACAAAACACAAAACACAAAACAAAAGGGCACGAGGGCCAAACGAATCAACAAACAAACAAGTAAGTGTCGTGCTGGAGAATCCAGCACGTTTTAGCAATTGTTTTTTAAATGTTATTCCTTCTCTCCGCTCCCCGTACTCTCTACTCCAACACCCCCACCTCAAGTGCAGAGAGCTGCAGGTTTATATACTCTGGCCGAGGGATTAACTAGTTGTTAATTATCTTATTATCCCTCGCCAGAGTCTGCACGTTTAGTAAGGATGCATGACTGTCAGCTAGTTAAATAATCAGTAGCTGATCAGCCATGCATCCTCACGGGTTTTTAAATATAATAATAAAAGACGCGGCGCTTTTACCCGCGCCGCAAACAAAAATACAAATAATAATAAATGGGGGCGGGACACTCCGCCACAAGGTCACATAAAAGCAGTACAGACGCACTGATAGGCTGATTAAAACTTTGTCATTTGAATAGTAAACAAGAACGTTAACCGCTTTGGATATTTTTTGTTGTAAATGTTATTTGTGGACGTTTTTTGTTTGTTTGTTTTTTGCTTAATTGCAATGCACACGGGACGGCGAAGGAATCAAAAAGGGCGTTCTACAGAAGGAAGACAAGTAGTTTGCGTCACTTGCGTTCTGCAGTAGTTTATTTAAACAAGGTTTCTTTTTTTTCCTCTCTGTACTTGTTTGTATGCATTGGCCCCTAAGAGGTGAATTTCGCGGTGACCCCTCAATTTCACGATTTCTGTGAAATCCGCGAAATCGCGATTTAGGTAGACCCCTATATTTAATGTTAAAAACTGATTGCACAGTGGTTTACGCAGGCCTGTATTTTTATTTTACATCTACATTGAAATTCTAATTTCAGTTTGTATTTCATTTAGGATATGTAAATACATGGCACAGAGATATTTAGCTATGACATACAAACTCCATTGGCATATGTGCCTGTGGCAATGTGCCCCGCCCTGTGTGCATGTGTGTTATATGTTGTATGTTGCGTGCGTGTGTTAATGTTGGTGTATAGAGATTGGTACACGGGATATAAACGGGTCTGTGTTTCACGTGTATTTAAAAATGTAGATTTGTATTTAGGCACGAGGAGGGCACAAATCACTTCACGTGCTGGTTAAATGTAATATGTGAGCACGGGTTGCATGTAATGAATTCACGTGTTGGGATTCAAGTGAATAATTAATTGGTAATTGAATCCCAGCACAACAGTATATATAGACACATTTTCATTCACCGGGTTGTGTGTTCGGTGAGTGGAGAACGGGAGAGAGGAGGAGAAAGAAAGTAAAATAACGTAACGTAACGTAAATAAGTGTTTAAACTCACCGTGTGTGTTTGTCTGTCCGTGCACTGTTTACTGTATAGTCCGTTTTGTTTGTCTCTTTATTTTGGCGTGAAGTGCTGTGTCCTGTGTTTTTTGTATGTTTACAACCTTTTTATTTTCTGTTCTGTTTATTAAATGCTGAGCGAAACCATTCGCTCAGCTCCACCAAACCACACCTCTCTGTTGTTTATTTCCTGGCTCTGGTCTGACGCCACCCACTCCGGCCGTCTTTGTGACAGTGCCACACAAATCCATGTTGGGCCAGGTTACATGCACTTGTAGAAGGGATGACAAAAAGCAGGTCAACATGATATGACCAAAGGGACTTAAACAAAAGGATAACCATTCAACTTTGATAAATCAGTTGGCATATGAGCAGAACAAAAACTGGGATGCAAATAATATGAGTGACGACCTGAACTTCAGCTTCCTATATTTTATTGCGTATACCTCAGCTAACCTACACAGACATGTAAGCATGTCAATTTTACATTGTAAATGAGAATGACACACATAATTCTTACTTTAATACGATTAAGTAAATGTAGATTGTGTGAAGCTATACCCCTATAAAAATGTACCACGGTTCTATAGTGTAGCTATACTATTATATACAAAATAATAGGAAATTAGTAAAAGTATCTTGCGGTGTTATGAATAAAAACAATCCTCCAATGGTCGTCAATGGAACTGTAGATATATATACATTGTGAAACACTTAATACATAAAATATTTGATGTGAATGGATGAATATTTCAGTGTCTTTACCTTACTATATACAATGTGCATAACTGGCCAATTCCAACAACATCCCCCATTGCAGCCATACAGTTAGTTTAGACACATCCAAGTTTCATTTCCTGCCTTTTCTTAATGAGTTGATAATGCAATTGTTAGAACATGTCATTTATTCTTTAACCAGAGCAAATAAACACAATGGGTTGCATCTTACCCATTGTGCAAACTAGGCAAACTGCCTAATCATTGGGAAATATATATCTATATTCAAGATATACAACTCAATTGGAGAAGCAATAATAAAGTCTGGTGTACAACTACAAAAGGACCACACGTTTGTATTTCAAAGATTGCAGAGATAGCAATTACATGATTACAGCTCAAACTAATGGGCTAGTTGCATATAGATGTGTCATATTAAATTGTTGTATATAAGGGACCTGAGGTAAGAAAGAACACAAAGCTAACAAATGGAAGAGACTGAAATCCAGCTCACTGATGGAAGCACAACCATCAGGTTTAAGGTATCCCCTGAAGTGAGGCAAAGGATTCAATCTGGTGAGTAGTAGTACTATTGAAGCATCTGTAAAATATGTAATCATGTATGTATTGTCTCCACTGACAAACGTTTCTAATAGTTTGTAATGGGTCTGGAAGATATGAATCCTTCTAGCTACAGTCATTGAGTGTGGCATGATAAACCCATTTCAATATATAATAATAAAGGCCTATACTAACTCATTAGATGCATCTGACTGTGTGATGTAATACATATAATCATGTTCATAACTACATATTCTTGCCCGTTAGACCCTGGATATGGCAGCCTATTATTTACTCAGGCACTCAAGGCCAATACCACAGTGCAAACAAAAGGTAAGCTTGCATTCCTTTAGGCAGCATTCACTTTCAGTGCTGTTCACACCATTAGATACTAAACCCCAAACTTATTCCTCCTACTGGTAGATTACTTTTGAGGCTTACTATGACATTCTTTAATAGTCTGGATGTGACAACGTATTGTCAATAGACTTGCTCAAACAGTGCATTGCTTCCCAATGTATGTTCACAGCTTTTACTTACCCACCACACTCCAGGCCTTGCATCAAATGTTAACCTTTAGGTGTGGTTCAGGGGGAGGTACTAGGCCCATGTGCCCTATCATCTTCTTCCACTAATTAAATCTATTCTATTTAAACCTCAGTCACTTCCTTCTAATTGTCTTGTGTTTTTTTTTCGTTTAGGCTTAAACCAAAGCGGATTGCAAGACCCATTGATTTTCTC
Organism: Huso huso; assembly: GCA_036884735.1. NCBI lineage: Eukaryota > Metazoa > Chordata > Actinopteri > Acipenseriformes > Acipenseridae > Huso > Huso huso. The sequence goes on along the minus strand of JAHFZB010000186.1, from coordinate 29,659 downwards.
CTAAACCAGCAAATTGCATTAAAATGGAGTACTTACATCAACTCTCTTCGGACTCTGACGACTCCACGGATTTTGTGTCTGTAGCAGCTTATTCTCCTGCAGCTTCAAATCAGGGTCAAATCACCCCTCCATTTCTGTCTCCGTGCAGTGGCTCTGTGAGATCCGAACAGCTGCCCCTTAACCAAGATTCTCAGGGTAAACCAGGAGCTAATCTTACGTCGCTCTAAACGACTCCAGGTTCAGGATGCACCTCCAGAGCGATTATACTGGAAGGATTGGACTTTAAAATAAATAAACTTATAACGTCCCTTCTTAAAAACGGAAACGCGATCCTAGCAGGTAGCGATCGGGAATCTCTATTCATTCTCTACTGCAACTCCATCTCCACAGAACCTGTCTTTCCTTCTAAAAAAAACTCCTCAGCTGCACTCAGTAGTTCAACAGCCCCAACCACACAGAAGGCAGTCTGCGTCAGAACAATTCATCCCGACAGCCAGAACTTCAAAACAGCAGGAACCTGCTTCAGCCAGATCAATCCAACAAGAGCACTCCTTGATTTTTCAAGAGATCAAAACTTTTATGCAGCCATTTTCCGACTCATTATCCTCGGTCAATACCAAACTGAGTGATTTAGATAAAAGGATGTCTAATATTGAACAAGAGAAGCAAACTTCAGCTCTTTCAGTCTTCTCCTCTATTCCTGCAGTAGCTCCAATCGCAGCTACAGCTACTTCCGGTTCAGCTCTAACATTGGTACCTTCAGTAGATCCTCCTGTCTTCAACCTTGCCACTGCTTCAGCTTTTGGTTCCTCCTCCCATCCACAGCTAGGCGTCATTCAATATCCCCTCAAATTCGGCGCCATATAATTGAAGGCAAGGACATTAATCTTGTTTCTTTACTAATGGCGACATCAGAATTCCTGATGCTCGTGGTCACAACTCCCATAAACATTCCGGCTTTATATAACAAATTAAAAAATAATCCTGACATCATTTTCACCAATTACTTAATTGACAGATTAAAAATGAGTTTTCAACCGTCTCACTGAAATTCCTTCATCCTCATTTCAAAGTAAAATCTTCATTCTTCTAATCAAGATCCAGAGTCAGTTCAATTCCTCATCGAAAAAAAAATTAAAAAAGGATTTATAGGTCGGCCCTTTGTAGCTCCTCCTTTTCCAGTTTATAGAATTAATCATTAATCATTACTATTTCAGTCGCTATTCACTCAATTAAATTAGCAGGTTGTGGTTCCTGGCTAGCAAAAGCGGATATATCGGATGTATTTAAAGTAATGCCAATCCATCCTTCTCTCCGTCACCTGTTTGGTATATGCTGGGAAGGAAAGTTTTACTTCGCCACTCAATTAACTTTCGGCTGCCGCAGTAGCCCGAAGATATTCGACACTCTGTCAGAAGCATTATGCTGGATACTTCTTAATGCCTACCACGTTCCATTTCTGCTCCACCTGCTTGATGATTTTTTGTTGATCTCCTCTCCTTCAGATCCGCCAGCAGAAGCAATTACTAATCTTAAGAGTTTGTTTTTAGAAGTTGGCATTCCGCTCTCAGAGGAAAAAAAAGAAAATCGGCCCCTGCATTCTCTGAATTTCTGGAATCATGCTAGACACGGAAAAATTGAAGCCAGCCTCCCTGAGTCCAAACTCAATCACATTCGATTTCTTATTCAGAACTTTCAGATTAGTAAAACAATTAGAAAACGCCGCACTGCTTTCATTGCTGGGTCACTTCAACTTTGCAATTGCATTATTCCCCAAGGAGAAACATTTATATCTTGTTTACTTGCTCTTGCATCAACAGCAAAAACTTGGATTCCTATATAAATATTTCATCAGAAGCTAGGAAAGATATTAAAATGTGGTCTGCTCTTCTTTAGCACTGGAACGGCTAGTCCATGTTTTATGACGACTTCATCTCAGCACCGCATCGACATGGCTTTGTTTACAGACTATCATCTCTTGGATTCGGAGGGCTTTTTAAAAATGAATGGTTTTCCAGTATATGGCCCCAGGAAATTGAAAATCTATCTCCTTAGCTAAAATCTACAGCTCTTCTTGAGATTTACCCAATAGTTGCAGCAGCCCAGCTATGGGGTCATCTCTGGTCTAAGAAATCGATCTTATTTTATTGCGATAATTTAGCTACAGTTCATATTATAAATAAAGAATGTCCCAGTTACCCTCTTACCATGCAATTACTGGCGGCTAGTATGGATTTCAGTATCCAACAATTTTCTAATACAAGCGCCATCTACTGGGCATATTTAATAATGCAGCTGATGCGCTCTCTCTGTTTACAGATATCCAAATTCCACAGCTTGATTCCTACAGCTCTGCCATCCCCAGCAGCAACTCCTCAGTTCAACCAGCTCATGTTCAACTGAATTCAACCATCAATAAGCTACTTAATTCAGCTCAAGATTACATGGCTTCAGCACTTGCCCCTTCTACCAGATCTTCTTACTCTACAGGTTGGGCTTGTTATGAAACCTTCTGCTCTCAAAACAGGATCAATCCTACTTCTTTCAACCAGAATTGGATCACGGCTTTTATAGTTCATGCAAAGGATTTTCTGCATCTGGTACCAGTTACAATTAAATCATATTTGTCAGGAATTCAACACCAATTTCGCTTGATGTCTATTTCTTCTCCAACCATACTATCAATCCCAGCCATTCGTCTCCTCCTTAGAGGAATTTTCAAGAGCTCTCCGGCTGCATCTACCACTTGCCTATCTCTGTTGACATTCTTGGCAACATGATTTCAATTCTCCGACAAGGCTGTTTTTCTCCAATCGATGACCTAACAATGGAAGTATTATGTCTTTTTGCATTTTTTGGCTTTTTTGAGATGCTCTGAATATACAGTCCCGTCTATTTCCAGTTTTCCTTCTCTGGGGATTCGCTGCAGTGACCTTACTCATATTCCAGATTCTCATTTTATTCTCTTTCAACGCATTTCAAAAACTGATCAGCTTCGGCAAGGTCAGTGTATTCAACTATCAAAAAATGACTCTATGCCCATATACTTCTATGCTGAAGTCCATTTCAGATCGTAACCCCAGAACTCCTCTTCCGACCCCCTGTTCATCAATGCAAGCGAGTCTGTCGTTTCAAGGCATTGGTTTTCTTCTCAGCTCTCCACTTTGATTTCCAGAGCAGGACTTCCCCTGCAATTGTACACTCCTCATTCATTCAGAATCGGGGCAGCCACTTCAGCAGCAGGAGCAAAGATTAACCAGCATTTAATAAAAAAAATGGGTCGCTGGACTTCATCAGCAGTCGAAGCTTACATTCGTTCTTCACCAGCCGAAATAGCATCTGCCCATCAGTCCGTTGCTAGTATGTCCGGAGTGGGGACAACCTTTTTGCCTGGGCCACCGAAGGTTTCCTCTTTTAAATAAAATTTTAAAAAATATATAAAAATAAATAAAAATAAAAAAGGAGGGTTTTCCTTCCCACTGTGCAGAGGGTCTTCACATAGGCAGTAGGATACAGTCACTAAGCCCTGTGTCACGTTGTGTTTTTCTTTCTTTTTGTGTTAAATGTTTTCTCTTTTCTTCTTTTCTATATGCATTGGTGGTTCTCTTTTTCTTCCCATAAACGTCTTTAGTGGGAAGCCGGGGGTCCATCTTTTGGGGGGTTAGTGATTCCACTTTCTCCAACCCTTTGTTAAGCATCGCTTCATTTACCTCATAGAGGAGGGGACCCCCGGCCAAACCCCTCCTTTAGCGTGCATGATTCCTTGTCTTCTTCTCTTTCAGGTATTGATGCCTCTATTTATGTGAGGGCCCCAAGCGGTGGAAACCCTCCTGTTTGTCGGGTCTCCTCAGCGACGGAACCCCCCTTCTACTATGTTGGGAGTTTGAAGAGGCGGAACACCCGGCTCTATATGTTCTAACATCTACAAACTTTGTTTTCTTTCCAGTTCGCGAGCCTCTTTGTATGTCGGGTCACCTCAAAGACGGTGGCCCCCTTCCTGTTTGTCGGGTCTCCTCAGCGACAGAACCCCCCATATGTTGGGCAATTGAAGAGCCGGAACCATTTTTCATGTTAATAATACTGATCAATGTTTTTCTTTCTGGTTTTGCGAGCTTCTTCTTTGTCGGGTCATCTCAGAGACGGTGACCCCCTCCTGTTTGTCGGGTTTCTTCAATGACGGAGCCCCTCTTTATATGCGTAGGGCCTTTGAAGGACGGAACCTCTCTTTATATGTTATAATCGTTACTAACTTCATGTCTTAAATCACAGCAGATGGCCTAGTTCCACCCCGTGAACCTGAGTTTGAACGGGATGGGATACTCATAACAATGAAGACGGTCAGGTCAATGTATGTCTGCATAACCTTTTACCTTACTGTTATTGTATCAAATTAGTCTGCACACTGTTCACGTTGTTTGAGCACTTCAAGGTTATGTGTCTGCAGTACAAGGACTGCGTCTATGGGTATATATTGTACAAATCCATGCTTTTACCTTTTCTGATTTAGCAAAGGAGGGTTCTCCATGCAAGTCCCATCCCAACATGTCTGCTGTGTTGAAAGGTAATACATTATTGTATTTCATGGCATGTGTAGGCAACAGCTTGGTATTGACACTTATTTCCTAAATCAGGTACAACCAGGTGGAAGTGATGAATCTGCATGCAGTTCTCAATCGTCAACTATCTACACCCCAGGGAATTATGCATAGGAAAAAACAAAATTATGCAAGGAAAAATACAAAATTATGCAAAATTATGCAACATTAAATCCTTTATATTATTTGTTTACAAATTGAATTAAATATAACACTGTTTTAACCTTCTTTAGAAATATGTACAGCACAGCACATTTGTATCACAGAATCAACTGCTTTATCATTCCTTGAACAAAAAAGTGACCCATCAGGTGTAAATTTTAAAACTAAATGCAGTTGTTAAATAAGGAAAATAAGGACTTTTCAGCAAAATTACCCTGCTGTGAATTAGATGCTCACAAGTGCAAAAAAAAAAAAAACTATTAAACAAAAGTACTGTGCAATGTAACAAAGAAATATGTGCAGTTATATTGGGTACTTCTCATACTACCATAGCACAGAAGGTAAAAATTAAATAAAGCATCAAAGACTAATCAAAATGATTTTATGTTGACGTGAAGTCTTTTTAAATTGCAAGATTGATGTAACTGTTGATGTAACTGTTGACTTGTGGGGGACATTATAAACATGTTTACTAACCATGACAAGCAATGTTAATGGTTAATTGTCCCAAATCTATTTCCCTACATTACTAGTATGGGACTAGGAGTTTCACTTAAGTCAATTAGCTGGTTCGACTTCAGGAAGGGGTTCTAGAAAATAGAGCAACACAGACACAAGCTTTGGGGTTAAGTTTTGGTACATCATTTATTATACACTTTGCACTCAGAACCTCACATTGTGATAATAACGGACCAATTGTAACAGTTGGTATGGAAATCAAACATTATTGCCCTGGATAAGAGCGTCTGCTAAATAAACAATAATAATACTTGTGTACACTACTTCAATTTATAATGATGCAGCAATGCCATTTCTTTTAATGATGCCAGAAGGATTATTTTGCATTACATCTGGTTGATCATTGACACCTTCTGGTACATTGTCATCCACAGCCTCCTCAAACTCCAAGTCCTCTAATGTCTCCAAGCAGATATTGTGAAGGACACAACAAGCTGTGACAGCTGTGCTGATATTCTGGATGTCATGCATGTGTAATCCTTTTTTAAGAGTCCAAATGCTCTTTCAATCACCATCCTGGCTGAGGACAGTTTCTTGTTGAATCTCTTCTGTTGCTGAGTTAAATGTCCATGGTCACGGAATGGAGATAACAGGTGGGGTGAAAGTGGATATGCAGCATCACCAATGATGTGCATACCGTCGGGTAGAAGAGATTGTGAGTCTTCCTGAAGGACTCTTGCTACCTCTGTCATGCGGTAGACTCAAGCTTCATGCCAGCTTCAGGATGGCCCACATTGACATGAACACAATGTGCTGTATTGTCACAAAAAAAAGCAGTAAGATTAACTGAGTAAAAGTGCTTTCTGTTGTAATAGGACTCCTGGTTATCAATAGCTTGTGGCTTTTGCAATGGGTATGTGGCAGCCATCAACTGCACACAGTGTTTTAGGGAAACCAGCTGCCAGGAAACCCTGACTGATGGCATGGCCTGTGGGCCAACAATCCTGTATGAAAGATGTTTGGATATGAGAGAACACACACATGAAGATGTGTGCAGATGTTAGATTTGCTGGTGTTGAACCTGTCTGCTACTCCTCTGTAGGACTCTTGATTTACTAATGTCCAAAGGCAGGCAAGCACTGTATTCTGAAATGGCCATTTTGTACCTTGATGATTCATGTAGAAGGATGTAAATCCCTTTATCAGATCCTGTAATACAGTTAAACAATATTAATATAAACAGGTGTGCTTGTTGTTACGTCTTGCTGATTACATTCTTAAAGTTAGCAACATAATAATGATGTATTCACTGTAAGTGTATTATATGTTCACAGAGATTATACTGCTTACCTCAACTTGTCCTTGGGTAAGTCGGAAGTGACTCAAAATCAGTGAAGGTGTATTCAGGCACCACACTTGCCACATAATTTTCAATTTTTGCAACATTCCTGGAATTATCATAAAGATGTGTCATGTATTGTACTGACGTCAGGCTGAGAATATATTAAGGGTGGATTGTGCACATCGAGATCAAGATTCGACCCAATCTAGGACTGACTAATCCGGGATTGAATCCTGGATTCATTTCTGTTGCGCAGATCAAGATTGGTCGCAGATCTGCGTATCCAAGATTGAGTCTAAAACTCACCCGTTAATCCTGGATTCACGGTGTCTGTGACGCTGGTTCATTATGATACATCGTCTCGTGAAGTGGTAAATTAGAGCATAACCATGGCTACAACAAGTAAAACCGTTGCGCTTTCTTTATTTGAGAAAAACCTGTTATCAAATTTAATTCTTGATAACAAAAATGACAAAGAAATTATAGAAAATAAAAAGACGGATAACGTAACTTTAGCACGAAGGAGTCAACCTGGGCAAAGATCAGTGCAGAATTCAATTCCCACAGTGGAGTAAACTGTCGGGAACTGAAGCAGTTAAAACTATTACATAAACATTTATATGCTAAAGCAAAAAAAGACGTTTCCAGGGAGAAACGAGAGCAACACATGACTGGCGGTGGACTTCCCCCGACAGCAATAGACAGCATCTCAAAGAAATTTGCTCAGTTTTTGCCCCAACAATTTGATAGTCTACCAAATCCATACGACGATGATGCCTGTTTCAACAAGGACGCTTCCACCGGGGTAGGCTTCGGACAGTTGTAGAAAACAAACAAAATAACATTTATTATATTCCGTATCAATAGCCTAGATTATACATTTACAACTAGATATTGTTATTTACCTTGATAGCAAGTCCATGTGCTGATTAACTCATTTATGTTTGTGTTATTAATTAGAATAACCAATCAAGAACTAAAAAACATTTATTTATTTACAACACATTTTCTTAGGTAGTCGACGATCTGCCAGATAGCCCGGCTCCTGACGTTGCTGTCTGTACTGCTGCTAGCTCACCCACTAGCTTGCCTCTCGTAGAACAAGGCCCGCCCATTGTCACTTCGCCGCCTGTAACAAAGCGCAAAGAAGGGAATCAGCTGACCCTGGCCCCGCCCTCCTGGAGATGGCTCATAAAGAGCACCCATTGAAAAGCTATAATCCATCTGCTAATGGATTTTTTCAGCAGGATAATGCCCCATGCCACAAGGATAGGATTGTCCAGGAATGGTTCCACGAACATGACAGTGAATTCAGCTTACTGCAGTGGCCTGCCCAGTCACCAGATCTCAATCCAATTGAGCATTTGAGGGATCAAATGGAATTAGCTATTCGGAGTAGAGATCCACTACCAGCCAACTTGACACAACTGTGGGAAGCATTGAGTCAACATGGGCCAGCATCCCTGTGGAACGCTTTGACACCTTGTAGAGTCCATGCCCGACGAATTGAGGCTGTTCTGAGGGCAAAAGGGGTAAACTCAATATTAGGAAGGTGCTCCTAATGTTTTGTACACTCAATGTATATACTGTTTTATATGTTACCTATATACCTCACGTATCCATATATTGGTGTACATATATTCCTAATATAAACAATATATGTAGTATATGTTACACAACATATTTGTATTCTAACTATAAAACAAATGACAGGCATATATGTCTTACATATATTGCTGTTAATATATGTAAAATATATGTTCTTTCTGTGCGGGGTATATTCATTTTTATTTATTGATTTGTATTTATTTAGCACCTAAATATGCTTTCTGTATCGCAACCTGTTATTGTAATATACGTTAATTGACGCTGCTCCAATCGATGACCTGCGTGGAGTAAGTAGGGAACTTCAATTGCATCCATTTCTTCAGCAATAATAATTGCACACAATGCGACCTCCATGTCGTTGGAGTCTGCTCTGGAGATACCTTTCCAAAGTTGTCCTAGCGCCGACTACACAGACTGTGACGTCATGCGCAGACCCCCGTCTACAAAGTTTGTCTGAGCTGATCCCCGTGAACGCACCCACTGTTGGTACGAGCTGCCAGGGGGCTGCGCGGTCTGTAGCCTCAGTGACAGGCAACTTACCAGATGAGATAGACTGGAGTTAGAAAGAGGTCAGCCGCTCATCATTTCCACAATGTAGTAGCCTATATTTAATTTTGTGCACAATAACTGTAAACTTAAAAATCAAGTGTTCCTGATAATTGCACCATACTTTTGTTACTGTGAGCTTTATAGATATCAGCTCATTACATCCCCGTTTTCAGAAATTGGGGCGGGGGTCTGGCTACACTTGCTAAACAGAACTGCACGAAACTACTTCACAGTCTTGCACAAAGGCTTTTATCCGTTACGTTATTTCTGCAGATATGGTTTGATTTTCGTTACATTTTGTTGCCAATAATGTGACTGGTGTTTTTTGGTTTTTAAAATTTTCTTTCTGCAAGTGAGTGAGAGGCAAGAACATGTTTGATTAATATAACAAATTATTATTTTGTGTATAAAGCACTGGAGAATGTAAATATATGTAAAAATTATTGTGTGAAAAGTACATGTTTACATTAACAGATCTGATGTTTTAAGATTGCTGAAGAGTTGGGAAACAATGATTATTAGGATTTTAAATGTGGCTCTTACTGGGCACCCAGCCGGCACATACTATCGCAGACGTTTTTCCAGGACCAGCTTAACCAAGTGTTTTGAACCAGCAAGACCAGCAAGCCCTGACCAGCACACAAACAAACTGCATTAACTTTAACAAATAATACGGCGTATAATAATGGCATTATTACATTAGTTTAATTCAATCACTGCACGGGTCTCCACTCAAACAAACGCGCAACATTACGGACACCATTGGGTGAGGTATACTAAAAAAGCTGCACAGATAACACGTAATTCTTGTAATAAATTAAATAAATCTGCAGTTTCCTAGAAAATGTGTTTTATTTTTTAATTGTATTGTAACTAACTGTCAGGTGTGGCGATGCCAAGTCACGCAATTTTTGTTTTTCTATTTCATAACAAATAGCTATAGCTAAAAATGTCTAACGCGTATCCTCGGCAATCTCATTTAAACAAAAGAACTGCGGGGTCTGGCATCTGCCGAGAGAGAGAGAGAGAGGCGACAAGAGACACACAGGGAGGCAACGCTGACGTCACCGGCAGGAGGGTGGCAAAAGCGTCTGCTCACTTTGTTACAGATGAAGGGAGAGATGGCGGACCGTTGCCTATGAATAAGCAAAAATAAGGATGCTGAGCTGCTAAGACTACAACACGGCTAACCGGAGCAAAAGCAGAACATATGTTCTGGATTTTTTCTCTTAATATTGCGACGCCGGGGTTGCTTTTTAAAAAAACAAATAATAAAAAGTGGTGGGCATTTACATCAGATTTTTTTCCTTCTCCCACGCGACTATCCTCCATCCATCGCTTGTTGGAAGAAGGCTATGGCTGCAGAGGGGCTGCTGGAAAGTGCTGGTCACAAAGCAGAGATTGAACGGCTGTCCCGGGAGCTGTCGGAAACCACCCAGGAGAAAATCAGGGCTGCTGAATGCGGCTTGGTGGTCCTGGAGGAAAATCAGACCCTAAAGCAGCAGTATACGGACCTGGAAGCGGATTATGACACCCTCAAACATGAGCTGGAGCAGCTCAAAGAGGTAATTACACAGGTAACTTGTACAGCTGCGGGGTGGTAGGGTACCAGCGACAGCACGACAGCCTGCGGTGTCCTTGAGCAAAGAATGCGGGCTGTCTTTCAAATCGGTGTGCATGTACACTACCATAAATACATTTACAAAGTGAAAAACATGCAACATACAAACAAGGTGTCGGGTAGATCTGCAGTTTGTTTTATGGGGTACAGTTGCAGCTGGCTTTTGGGGTAACTGTTTTTACCTGGCGGCGACACACTTTTTTTTTTTTTTTTTTTTTAAGCGACCCTCAGAATACTGTGTAACGCAATTTCCTTATTCGTCCGGGGTGGTCTGTGTTTTCGTGAAATACCATGGCAACGAGACAGGCAGAGTGATGTAAACATTGAAGACTATGCGTAATGTTGGTAGTGATGTATATGAATGCTTATTTGAAAGAAGTCTTGTTCAAGATTCAACGCACCAACCAACTCTTATTAGGTGTTGGTTATTGTAAGATATGTGGTTATTTATTTATCATCACGGATTCATTATGTACTGTATTTACACCTAGGGAGAACAACATATTGGTAATAGTTTTCAGGAGATGTCTAATTATAATGGAGTGTTTGGTTTATGCAGTGGCGCCCAGATGTCAACGTGCAGAAATACAAGTTCCAAACAAGCCCTAATTGACAAGCTATTTCGAAGAACAAATCACCCAGCAACCAATATAATTAACAACTATTAGATCAAATGACAGTGGGATTGATTGCTTGATATTCTATATAACAGGATTTTGTTAAACTTTGAAATGGGTTTTAAAATACTACTTCAAAGTTGTTACCTTAGGTAATCATTGCTGTATAATACTGTTGTGATGGTAAAAGAAAATGATCTGATTTACCAGGTTTGTGTGAGGGTCGATTAGCAGTGCATGTAAAAAGTGAGCCACATGGTCTTACTGCAAAATACATTTTCAAAGTGGTTTTTAAATAAAAACGTGTGATTTTGTGAATTGCAATGTAAGCATATTTTTATGTATGTGGTCTTGAATATGATTTATAGATAACCAAAAGGGTCTAAATGTAGCATCAAGGCTTATTGCTGTCTGTTGGGCTCAACAATCACGATCCATAAACGACTGGCATTTGAACAGAAGGGTTATTCTTAGTCATAAAACATCGAAATTATTTATCATTCCACAAAGACTGCTTGTCTGCTTTTTTATTCTGCATATCATGTAGTGCTGTATATTTTAATGCTATAGGTCAGGGATTCCCAACCTTTTTACTGTTCAGCTGCATTAGGCACTGCAGGCCTACTATTAGCACTTAAAATGAGCAATGAAAAATGTAAAACATGTAAATAAAAACTTAATCTAAATGTACTTTTTCATTTGAAGCTTTTTTTTTTTTCATTATATTTTATTGAAAAAAAATAAAAATAAAATAAAAATTATATAAGTCATTGCTCGACTGCCCAGTATGGGAACCCCTGCTATAGGAGAGTGGTTTCACACACACACACACACTTTACTTTACAACAGTAAGTGTGCATAGTAATATTGCAGTTTACCTGAGTTATTACAATGCTGTACAGTCTTGCGCAGCTGTCCTTTATCATTAACTTTCCTATGCCTTTAGCAAGGTTTACCACAGTAAATCCACATAGCAATATTGCAGTTTACCTGGGGTATTACAATGTTTTACCGTACACATGTTTTTACCATTAACTTTCCTATGCTTTTTACCACGGTTTTACCTCTGTATATATTTAGAAGTGATAACAGTAAACTGCAAACTCATATGTTAAAACATTGCATTAGTCCAAGTGCTTTATCAATCGGTGGTTTTCAACCCTGATCCAAGTCCCCTAAACTGTCATTTTTTTTTTTCTTGTTGCTGCATTGTTTTCTAGGGCACATCCAGCAGCATGTAAACATCCTTTGCAACACTGATTGCTCTAGAGTCTTTTATTACCAATCTGCAACAAAAATCACACTATACCTGAAAGGTTTAAATATCTGTATATAAAAAAAAACAAAACAACCCACACAACACACGGGGTTGAACCAACCACCACTGCTTTAGTACAAGATGCAGAAGTGGAACAAGTCATTTTAGGAAGCATGCTTCTATAATGCAGTGTGGAGTAGTGGTTAGGGCTCTGGACTCTTGACTAGAGTGTCGTGGGTTCAATCCCAGGTGGGGGACACTGCTGCTGTACCCTTGAGCAAGGTACTTTACCTAGATTGCTCCAATAAAAACCCAACTTTATAAATGGGTAATTGTATGTAAAAATAATGTGATATCTTGTAACAGTTGTAAGTTGCCCTGGATAAGGCCGTCTGCTAAGAAATAAATAATAATATATTTTATTTTATATGAGAAAAGGAGCAGATAAATACTAAAAAGCATAGCAAAGAGTAGTAAAGTATATATAGCTAAATATATATATATTATATATATATATATATATACACACACACAGAGATATATATATATATAGATAGATAGAGAGAGAGATAGAGATTATATATATATATATATATATATATATATATATATATAATATATATAATGTCATTGGAATAAACTCCTACTCAATATAAAACAGTCCCCTACACTCACGCAACTTTTCGCCCCTCCCTTAAAACACATCTTTTCACCCTAGCCCATCCCACTGCATGCCCCTAGCTCCTAACCCCGGTCAGGACCCTGCCTGTTTGCCCAACCCTGCCCTAGCCTCTGTTCTCACTGTAGCAACACTCTCTACTTCCTCACCCTTGCCCAAAAAACATACCTTCTTCCTTCAGCCATTTTCTCTGATTGTACCGCTTAGTTTAAAAATTGTTAAGCGCCTTTGCTAAAGGCACTATATAAATATAAATAAAAAAATAAATAAATAAAAAAAAATATATATATAAAAAAATATATATTACAAACAAAACGATGGTACAGCAATAGGATCTAAATTAGGAATGCATTTTGCCAGTACATACATGGGGAAATGGGAAGAACAATTACTTAGAAAATCCGAAAGAGAACCTTTAGAATGCATTCGGTTTGTAGATGATATTTTTGGGGTTTGGACACATGGAGAAGAATCTCTTTTCCAGTTTCATAAAATGGCAAATGAAATACACAGTAATATTAAGGTGGACCTTCGATGGACAAGGAAAGAAATAGAATTTTTAGATACCATAGTAAAACTTGAAGAAGGTTCAATTGAGACTGACCTCTTCTGTAAACCTACTGACATGCACCAGTATTTACACATGTCCTCTGCACATCCGATACACACTAAAAGGGCAATCCCAAAGGGTCTAGGAATAAGAATACGAAGAATATGCTCAAAAGAAAGTGACTATGTAAAACAAAGAAATGTATTAAAAACAAATCTTAAAAAAAAGGATACAAAGAAAGAATTATAGAGACGGAGTTAAGAAAAGTGGATAAACTAAAGAGATGATCTACTAGATTATAAAATAGAGAAAAAGGTCAAAAGAGTCCCATTAATAATGACTTACTCTAAACTTTTGCCCAATATTTCTAAAATAGTTTGGAAACACTTGCGGGATTCTACATAATTCAGAAAAATTAAAAAAGTATTTCTTAAGGCCCCAGTTGTAGCATTCAAAAGAGAAGCTAATTTAGGTGATATTTTAGTTCACAGTAAACATAAAAAGAATAATTGATAAAAATAGGTTCTACGAACATGTGCTAGTAGATGTAAAGTGTGTAAATACATGGACAAAAAGTAAAAAAATAATTAAACATAAGAACACCACATATCCACTAAAACTAATACCTACTGTAAAATAGCAATGTTGTTTATGGAATAGCCTGTGAAAAATGTGATGAAATCAAATATGTTGGAGAGACTGGAACTACTTTATATAAAAAAGAATTCAGAACCACCTTTCATTAATTAGAAATAAAAAAATGAATGAACCAATAGTACAGCACTTCACCAGTCAGGGACATGACATAAATGATGTAAAGTTTGTAGTATTAGAACAGCTCAAATTAGACAATGCGACATATAGAAGAATAAAAGAAAGTAAATGGATAAATAGGCTGAACACGATTATGCCAGCGGGACTCAACAGAAAAGAATGAACTAATTAACTTCAATAAATATATAACATTTAAATAAATAAACAAAATTATTTTCAAAAGTTGTGCATACTGATGCGCTGAGGAGGCCAAATCTAGACTGATCCTCAGAGCCAGCATTGCATGATATAATAAAATATAAGTTTATATAGGAGTAGTGTTAATTAGAATTAATACAGATTCAAAGATAGAAGTAAAAATGATGTCACAATATATAGAACACCATTACATCATGTAAGAATAAATCATGGATTTGAATGTAAACAATAACAAGTAGTTGTCATGCCGTCAAAAACCTATAAATACCTCCAATGTTTTTATTCAAACACAGGCTCCCTTGAGAAAGATATGTACAACATATCGAAACGTTGGGCAGCTGGCTCTTTGAGCTAAAATATATATATATATTTAAAAAGAAACAAAAACAAAAAAACACACACAAACACGATAAAATCATAGCACAACCATGGAAAAAGCATGGGAAAACTGCAACATTACTGTAGTAAACTTCATCTATCTAATTCAGAAGCTTCCTTGACCATTAGCTTATCCTCACCTCCCTGGAGAGAGAGGTATTCCATCAAATCAGTTTTCATAGGGAAAAACCCCAGCAACAGTTTCAAATCATGAGGATGTGAATGTTTGGTCAGTTGTCTGATCCATTTTCGATACACATTCTTGAAGCTAGTTTAAACATGTTCATTTTGCAGGGACATGCAAACAAACAGTACCCCCCTTTCCCTTTACACAGCACCCTCTCAGGTCGGGAGGGAGATCTAACACCAAGAATCATTCAATCTCTGGTCACAGGTGATAATGTGTTTCAGTGACAGAAACCACATTTGAACATTATTTGATCCTCTTTCGTCCCCTAAATGTTTGCTGTATCCTAGGATACAGTGTAGGTGCTTATTACAATGTCAGTCAAACGTGGAACACTATGTATGCATAAACCACTGGTGTATCACATGAAGGCAGCATGCTAAATTGATTGTAACTAACAAAATGCAATTCCATTTTATAAAGGAACCTCTGTTTGATATCAGTACTTTCAGCTAGTGTTGTGCTTGCTTGGTCATTTCACCCCTTCTCTCCTGTCAATAACTAGTCAGCTGCTTCCCCTATTGACTGACTGATTTCAGTCAGTAACATGCCATGACCCAGAAGACTGGTCGAGGTGAAATGATCCAGACTCAAGTGTAAGTCTAACATTTTCTGTGAAAAAAAAGCAGAGAACTGAAATTTCCTTTAACCTAAACTAGTAACAGATATCAGGTTTTAAAATGAAAATGCACGCTTTGCTTCAACATATGTAGCCAATGGAAGTCCAAAGCAGGAAGATTTATTTAGTTATTTTGTTAGCTACAATTGCTTGAAGAAAAGTGGTCTGAAGGATCAAGCTACCACACCCAATCAGTTTGAAGTCCCTTCTCCTTAAGTGTTCTGCTTCCCGGATAGTTAAATGGCTCCCTATCTTGTCCAGCTGCGTTCCCCGGTTATAAGTGCTTGAGGGAGATTACTTGATACATTCATCTCAGTGTGAAGTCTGGCAGAGACTGGCATAATGGCTTTATTTCACCATGCAGTGACCTTGCTTTTGTTCTTCGATAAAATAACAGCCCCTTCGCTACTTAATGTGGGCGTTTGGACAAAAGATTTTCAGAGAAGCAGTGTTGCCATTTTCTGATGTTAATTAAACTGGAGCATAAGAGAGGCCCTCCCCTGTCTTTGCAATGGATCAATTTGAAAACATTTCTTTAAATCGTTTCCTTTCTTAAAGGTCTCTTTATGGTACAAGGAATTTATTGCTAATTTGCTCATTTAAAATTCTGTACAAGCTTTTGTACAAGAGAGCTGGCTGTAATAGAGGGAGATTACCAGATTGCATGCTCATGGAAGAGCTGAGAGACTGGGTCTTTACCAGGACTGATAACATGATTATCACCCTCTTCTTTGTGTCTGTCATTGGCCCACCCAGAACTGTTCTGCGATTGGTTGTACAGTCGGCCCTGCCTAATCGGGATCCTGATAAAAATCAGGATTGCTGCTTAAAATGGTATATAACCCAGGGAGACGGTTTTCCCCAATGCTATTTATGTAGTTTAATTGGGATGTCACTTTATTTGGTATACAGTATTTTCAAATGATGAATGGAGATCGCTTTTTCAGAGCAAGACAGGGACTACGTGATTACCCTGTGACTTGCGTAATTGCGTAAACTAGTGGTTTTTGCCTCGCCTGTCATCATGGCTGAGAAGGGAAAACAAGTTGATTTGCCCTCTGGCTCAGAAGATTGAACTGTGGAACGAGCTGGAGTCTTCTGTGGCTTCAGGCTGATGTGGCAAAGAAATTTCACCTCGTGAAAAGGTAAAGAAAGAGTGCACAATTGACTGCTATTTCAAGGACGCGTTTAACATTTACAGGTACTACAGTCATGCTGTAATGTGTTCTGATTCAATTTTTTCTTTTCATTTAAAAATAAACAGTACAAAATACTTCTCTCGCATGTTGTAAATTATTAATGTAAGTGTGACTAAGGTCCTTTTAAATGCCACACGGTTCAATGGGACAGCCGCTATTCAGGATGTTTGTGTTCAATAAACCAATGCTGGTTCTGTTAATTAAAATAGAAACGCTTTCTTAATGTCTTCTGAGAAATGATGTGATTTAGGCACCCATAATTGGTCTTTACAGTATGTTTGGTCTTAACCTGTGTGTGCCAGGTAAATGACAGGGACTTGAGATTGACTTGAATTTGAAAGCATAACATTTCTGTTGAGTCTCCAAAAAGTCCACATGCAAGACTTTTTGCTCCAACACAGTCCACTACTGCACTGCACATTTCATTTCTATTGTAACTTCAAATTTTACTTTCTTTTATATTGTTTGAGCAAATGGACACATGCATTTTGCTACTGTGTAAATTTACCTGACACAAAATGCAAATGTATACAGCACTAATACCCTGTATCTTTCTAAACAAGGGGCAATAAAAGCTGAGTCTCAACACAATAATTGTGTGTATAGTAATTGTTACAGCTGTGTATAATGGTATTTAAAACAGGATTAATTTATCTGACTTTTTACATATCCACCTTTTACTGTGGTCCCACCACAGTCAGATACACGATGGACTGTATTCGGAATAAACCTTGTCCAATTGTAAAAGTAATTATCAACATTTAGTACAAGTTATTAGGAGTATCAGATGGTGGAAATGTATGGGCGGTGTCTGTAACTTAATTTACATGCATCTTGAGAACCACTTATCCAGTGATGAAGCTTTGTGCACACTTTTTAGCATGGATTGTGAGTAACACAATCCAGAGACATAAGAGTCATAGGTGTGATTTACATCGGGACTGTCCTGATCCTTTTTCAATGAGAGGGAAATGTCCCCCCACATTGCAGCAGTCCTGAAACTTCCATTTCTAAAGCATTTATTTATAAAGTCACTAGTCAGTAGCAGTCTCCACTACAGCCTAGCAGAAACTCCAATCAGCTGAAACAGCGTTGTACGCAATGCAGTATGAGCGATCTCAAACAGAGAGCCCGATTATTAAAATAACCATTTCATTTTCATTTTGAAGAGGAGTTCATGATTGCAAAAAATGGAGTCAAACAATGAAATTAATAACATTTTAAAATAAAATGTTAGTTTTATGCCCTAGCTAGAGACCCCAGGATCATGTATCAGTTTTTAAAGTAACTGTTGGTGAAATCACAATTATTACTGCCTAATTATGGTCAATATCCCAAGTGTCCTAAGAAATTGAAGTTTTATGTCAAATGTTAGACTTTTTCTGAATTTGGTGGTAGTACAAAACAGCCCAGAGAAATAGTTTAAGCAGTTAAACTTTTAAACTTGAGTGATGTTGTATTTGGCAGTGTTTACAAAATATTCCACTGAATTAAAATGACAAAAATCTAAACAAAAGTAATTCTGTTGTACAGTCTACAGCACAGAAACAAGTCCTGCATGATGCAGGAATTAACGTTTCAGAAGAAAACCTTCTTGAGCATTCTTGAATTTTTTAAATCGTTTTGTACCATAAATATGTATAAAATTAACTCTAATTACAATAAAATACGTTTTGCTGTCGTCTTCTCTTACAAACAAGTTTAAAAAAAAAAAACCACAAAAATCATTGTCTGCTCAACCCTTCTGCACTCTTCCAGTTCTAAACACACACTGAAACAAGACAAGTGCTTCAGCCACTCCCCCTTTATATACGCTCCCTGCAAAGCATCATGGGAGACCCAGCCTTAAAAAACACTGCATTCCAATCTATTCAATCCCTTAATATTATTAAAAAATAATGTTTGATCTATGTTCCGAACATATAATCTGACTAACAGTGTAACAATGTTGCACTTGCAAAAAAGCTATTTAAAAAAAAAAAAATCAAACATCCTAATCAACAAAATACAAACAACTGTCACAAATATAACTCACGTTTCAGTACAAACTGATACTGTGATCCGAATTGTCAATAGTACCCAAGTGTTTTTTGTTGAAGTTAATGATTTCAGTCTGTTTATAATTTGTATTGTAAAGAATAATAATAATAATAATAATAAATGTCGATGTTGTTTACCAGCTGTAGCAATCAGAATGTTTTTTTTTATAAAATAGAAAAAAGATCCTGACACTAATTTTTATGTAGAAATTTCACAGAAATATGGTTGTTTTTTCGCTCAGTTTTGTAACAGGTGCTTTAACAACAGTGCATTTAATTCATCAAAACAACAAGTCTTTAAAAAGATCAACCATATATCATTTTCAGTCCTAGGCCTAGATTAAATCAAATTTATAGCACTGTCATGACTATACTTTATAATGGCTATGGTGCCTCCATAAATCAGGACCATAAATTCCCACAATGCTCATGAAACATTTCTAACCTCTTATTAAGTGGGTATTATATCTAAGAATGAAAAAAGTCATACAACCAAAGCACAAGCGTATGTGGATTTTTGTAAACGTTTTAATTTAGGATTAAACATGTACAATTGTTAAATATACTGGGAATATTTGTATCCTATAAGTAATTTTGAAGAGTGGTTGCTTTTTGTTAGTACATTAATGTGTATGAGACTGTGAAAAAAATGTGTGTATATGGAAAATACTTCAAATAAATTACCTTATACTGTACACTTCCATCTGTATACACTATACAAAAATATATACATGTTTAACATACGCATGTTAATGAAAACGAAAGAGCTACCGGATTAAATATCGAAATAAAAAAATTATGACACGCATTCGCAAAGTCTAATTGATGAATAAAAACTGCATGTGTTCCTGACACTGCCACAGACAAACTCTAATTTATAATAAAAAAATAGTTAGTTACTTTCTTGCATCAATACATCAGAAAAACACTGGATGCAATGCAAAGTTTCAGCAGGAAAACAGATGTCTTTGTATTAGTGCTGGGACGAGCACAGGATTTTCATGTTCGGATGTTCGCTCATAATTTAAATATTTTTTCGGATAGTCATTCGTTTTTCAAAAAGTAATGAAAGCCATTCTATTGCTCTGAACGCAGGCAGAGACAGCATAGCAGCAGGGGCAGGGGGCGGCTGTGGCCCTGTGTGTGTGTGTGCCTTTATTTACAGCAAGACCTTACAACATGTAACACGTTAAAATAGAAAAATATCCCAGGAGTAAAGAATATGTTGTGTAGGGACTTACTTTACCCCAGTGAATTAAATAGCAGTTCAAGTTAAACATTGTTTTGTTTATTACTGAAATAAATAGTACATAGTACAAAGTTGACACAGCATTTTATTATTATATTTTTCATTCCTTGCCATTGCCGTTTTTTCACAGTAAACAGTGGCCATAGACACGTTTTCATAAAGTAATAACACAAGGTTTATTTGTGCCTTTTTGTAGCTGAACAAGCAAACAAAACTGAAATTTAAACTTTAAACACTTGAAATAAAACAAGCGTGACATGGTGTTGTAAATGAAGGTGAAAACTCACTGTTTTGCTTCTCATTTATTACATTCCACATAACAGAAAGTGGCAACAAAAAAAGAAATAATATCAGGGCTAGAAGTTAACTTTTAAGGCAGTAGTGAGGATTTGCTACCTGCCTGGAAAGTAGGTAGCAAAATGGTTTTATTCGGTAGCAGTTTATTCGACTAATAATTATATAAAAA
This sequence comes from Huso huso, assembly GCA_036884735.1. Classification (NCBI taxonomy): domain Eukaryota; kingdom Metazoa; phylum Chordata; class Actinopteri; order Acipenseriformes; family Acipenseridae; genus Huso; species Huso huso. Next base: position 9,110 of record JAHFZB010000186.1, on the reverse strand, counting down.
ATAATTTTAAAAATAAACACCTACCTACTGTTTTAAATAGACTGAGTAACCCAAACTGTCACACAGTAGGCCCATATTTAAATCATAAATTATTTTTGAAACCACCTTATGCTCAACTAAGTAATGGAACCAATGCAGTTCCTTTGTCGAAATATATTTTGCTTTATCTTTAAGTTGTACAAGAATGCAACCATCTGTCATCTAAGCATTTGATATGCCATCAGTATGGTTAACGCGTTATGTTTCATCGGTGCAAATTAAGTGGTATAAGATTTCGGTAGCTAACATAGCATACATACCTATAAAGACAGCGATTAAAAAAAAAAAAAAAAAAAAAAAAAAAAAAGGCTGTTTTTGAAAATGAAAGTTAATTCCACCACAGTACACCTACATTTAGAAGATTCATGCAATGTGTTATACTAACTGGTTTGTTCATAAATATGTGTGCTCACACCCTGCCTTTTCACTGCAATAATTTACTAAAGAAATTTACTAAAAAGTAATAACAGAATAATGGAAAAAAAAAAAAAAATACACTGTGCTTGTTTTATTAAAAAGGACATTAGTTAGCTGTGTGTGTGTGTGTATACAGGTGTGTGTGTGTATATATACACACACAATATATATATAAATGTGTTAAAGCACATGTTTCACCAGTTAAACAGGAGAAATACGCAAGGTAGTGATAATCTATTATAAAAAGAAAACAGGTAGATAAATTAATGGACCTCAAGATTGTATTTCATCTGTTATTCGGCATGTTTTTAACAGTTATTTAATTTTACTTTTGGTCTATAAAACAAACTTCATACCTTAAATTGTATCCATGTTGTTCTGTACTGTAGGTATTTGTACCCACTGTCCAATACGATTTGCATTGTGGGGCAGTATAAACTCAAGTCATCTATCGAAGCTCTATTATCAATGGTTTCCCACTTTATGAAAGATACTAAAATGTACATGTTAAAAAAAAAAAATAACTAGTAATTATGTACGTGTTCACCAGGGTCGGTTATAGTTTGGGGTAGCAAAATGCTACCAAATATACGTTAACTTTGATCCTCGATATACAGTCTATATAAAAATTGCTAAACAACATTTTCAGGAAGTTGGTTATTGTTTAAGCGAGGCATTTCAGAATGATGTGCTTGTCTTTTTCCTGTCCCATGAGATTCTGACTCGCCTAAAGCAGCACAACGCGTTTTTGTCCCAGATGGCATTCCATAGAGATCAATATGCGTGTGTGCGCATAATCTGGTTTGTTTACTTTTTGCTGTCTAAGAGCTGCTGTGCTGATCCTGTGTTTTTATATGTATTCGCAGTTTGGGCGAGGGCACTGTGAAGTGAAGTTTGAGCGGAGTTCACTCGCAGTTTGGGCGAGGGCACTGTGAAGTGAAGCCGAGCGTTTCTCAAGCAGTTTGGGCGAGGGCACTGTGAAGTGAGTGCTTCAGCGGTCTCGCGCAGTTTGGGCGAGGGCACTGTGAAGTGAAGCCGAGTTCTCAAGAAGTTTGGGCGAGGGCACTGTGAAGTGAAGCCGAGCGGTTCTCGCCAAGCAGTTTGGGCGAGGGCACTGTGAAGTGAAGCCGAGCTGTTCTCGCAAGAGTTTGGGCGAGGGCACTGTGAAGTGAAGCCAGCTGCCCTCGCAAGTAGTTTGGGCGAGGGCACTGTGAAGTGAAGCCGAGTGGTTCTCTCGCAGTTTGGGCAAGAGCACCGTGTGAAGTGAAGCTGAGTGGTTCTGGTTGTTCAAACTGGTGAAAATGTCTCTTCATATAATAAGAGACACCCTTCACACGACGATTAACTTCTATAAATCACAAAATGAAGATTGCACTTAGAAATAGCTTTAAAGGAAAACATTTAGATTTATGTAAAAAAATAACTTAACAGTCCTCCTTCTCCAAGTTGTGAAATAGTTCAGAATCTACTATCGATAGTACCTGACGAACACCCAATCTGTGCAGTAAATTTGGTTTAGACGAAGCTATCACTTGGTATCTCGCATGTTATAAATACACCCTACTTTTAAAATTCATTTCTGCTCAGACATGACATGCGACATAGCTACCAACGTGACCGCTGCCGATCAAACTAGCGTGGCTCAGGGTGAATTGTTTGATTATCTCATGAGCATTGAGACATATGCACCACCGATATGGTGAGAGAGGAGGGAGATTAAGGTAGAATATGTCACTGTAGACAAGATACCAGACAGTACCACCAACCAGACCACACAGTACTGTGGATCTGCGTGAACGCATAGTAGCCATCCTGGGATGATAACCCCAACAAGAGACAGAGCGTGTGGGTAGCCCACAATACCTTGGTGTAACTGGGCACCTCTTGTTACATAAATACCCACATTCCAAAATACCTCTGCTACACTATTAATGTCCTGTTACATAATTAACTATATACAATTGAGACAGATTTTTTACATTAAACAATTAATATTCGTCAAAAAAAAAAAAAAAAATACTACAAATGACTACTGGAACCTCGCTCCAATACCAAGAGACATGCATATGGTTATTTTATATTTATAAAAAAGTGAATGCATTCAAAAGAGATGCACTCTTTTGACTGCAAAATCTTTTGGGATCCCTAAATATTGAACGATTCTGAACGTCTGCACCAAGGGCTCCCTGGTTGACGGTAGCTCGGCAATTTCAATGAAAATGTTCGTATACTGAACAAAAGCACCGAGGAGGCTAAACCAGGGTACACATTGATATATATTGAATCTACCCTAGGTACATTGCGATAGTACCCCGGTCGACAAATACCCAGTCTGCTCTACTGCCACAGACCCTGAATAATGCATGCAGGCATTAGTTATTAAACACAAAAGTGCTTTTTATTTGGAATTTCGGTAATATTTTCTTCTGAGAAGCTAGTGTCAAGTTCATTAAAATTTCAGTAGTACGATGATATATGCTATATGTCAGTGTACAATTGGACATGATTACGGGTAAGTGCAGTTTTATGTTCAGGAATGTGCACGACTAATAAGGGGTGTAAAATGGTGCCAATTTAGAAACTTTGATCTTCATTTCTACTGGATTAGGGCTGCTGGGCATTGTTTGTCAGGTTGTCAAGTCGTAAATGCCATTTTCATTGCTGTTTTTTACAGAAAGTTGATAAAGGGCTGTTTTTCACACTGAAGAGCAGGGTTAGACTCCTTTAGTTGTGTCAGTATCCAAACATTTTAAAATTTAAATGACGACAGTATTTAGTCACGCCTTTGTTTGGCAAAATTGAATCAACACCATTGAGTGTGTGTCAGAATCTGAGGGTGAGGGAGTCTGTGTGTCTTTAGATATGTCTAGATTAAAGCTAATTATCCGCTGACTTTTCCATGTATACATTGAAAGCAAGGTTAATCAAGTTGTGGTGACTGCAGGGCAATTAAGTTGAAGCTGTCTGAAGTCATGCACAGTTATTACAGCAAAGTGATGCACCGCCCTGAAATGGAAGAAGATTTGTGTGATGATGTGGAATTTAAACATGTTAACTAGGTAACGCATTGCTCGGGTTTACAATGTAGGTCAAGACATTGTAGACTGGTTTGTGGACTGTGAAAATGCTTGTGTACTGTAAAATAAATTAGATGTAAGATACTTATACTGTATCTAGTATATTTTTGAAGACCATCTAGTTTACCCAAGCAAGCCTACACACACTCTTAACAGCCTGTTCAGCTAATCAGAGGTTTACCTACACCATGGTGGCGACCACCAGAATACAATACAGTACATAGTTAGGCAGCATTTGCCATGTGAGCTCAGTCGCATTATAAAAACACTGGTAGACAGTCTGCAAAGAGTAGATGAAACTCGACGGCCTGCTTTTAAAATCAATAACCTGCCCCTTGGCATTTTAAAGGGAATGGTGGGAAACTCGTCACAGTTTAATGAGATCATGCTCATAACATGCTTTTTAGATCATTTCACCATGCTTTTGCTAATGGTAACCGGATAAGGGCGCTCACAAGAAATAAATACAATAATAAAATTAATAATAACAAGATCCAACATTTTAAACCAATGCATGCACACAGAGGGTTTTCTATCGCACGGTAAATGAAAGTCTATGAAACTGAGAGTTTATCAGATATAGCCGATGCAATCACACACGCCTACAGGAGACAAGAAGTGTATGATAGGAGCTCGTCAAGATTGATGTAAAACAAGGCAGTTATCAGAAATCATGTAAAATGTGACTGATGACAGTACAGACAGACACAATAAACATTTGAAGAGGACCTTAAAAAGAATTTTGCAGTGTATGTAAGTTTAACAGAAATCACATATTCTGCTACAGTAAACATCTCTTACTGAGGCTGGCCAAGTCTTGTGACAGTTCTCATTGAAAATCAGGGAAGGTTGTTGGTGTTTTGGTCAGTGTCCAACTGAAGATTAACTTTCCTACCCTGGCACAGAGGCAGTACATCTTAATAGAAACAAATGCAAATGTCAAATAATTTACCACCCACATGTGTACAATAAAACTGGACTGATCTGCATATACTTTGGGGTTCGAAATTGTATTGAGAATGCAGTTGCACAGATTTATATTTCTTCTATGATTTATGTCAAGTCATCTCAGTAATCAACCCAGAACTGAATGATTTGAACGATTAAAATATATTTCTTCAGGCCACTGTGGAAGAAATATAGGAATATAGTGAAGGTTTGCAGTTCATAAGATCCTAAATACAAAAAAGAGGAAGTTTATTGGGAGTAATGTCAGAATTCAAGTAGGAATCTGTGTCTATCAGCGTGTTACTGGTTATTGGAATAATTGGTTACACAAACAATTATTGATAATGATAAACCAGAAATCTATTTCCTACTGTGCTATATTTAAAGTTGAAATAAATCACCCACAATATGATTTATAAAGATGGTTATCACAGAAGGACATGATTGTTATTAACATAGTTTAGCTTGAATTTTACATTCTGTGCCTTTGATATGCCCCAATAAACAGCCAGTTTGACAGCAGAGATTACAGCTGTTTAACAAGTGAGAGCATGTTTGAGTCAGATCTGGTGGAGTCTGCACACGTAATGGAGGGTTTTAATAACCCAATACTGCAAGCTTTTCTTTGTTGATTTTAGGCACAAACCCAGTGTGTACCATCTTGTAAACAGGAAAAACATGTAATCCGTTGTGATGCACCCTGAACAACAAATCATGGTTAACGCTTATATGCTTGATGCTCATGATGTTGAGATCTTTTCCTATTCTAACTTCTCTTCCTCTGTTACCAACACATACACTGTAAATGTTCTCCATAGGAATTTACTTGGGAATAGCTGTCATAATTTTTGAGCTTTTAAATGTGCACAGGTACCAAAGACATGTGCATAAGAGTTTCTGAGTGAGGTGCTGTGTCAAAATTCATGTCCACTACTGACTGTATATCCCAGCCTGTGCTTTTGATTTCACTGCAGCCTAGTCTATGGATATGCACATAACTCGCTCCATTTGTTCCATAGCAGAGCATGCTGCCAGATATCAAGCACTGTGAACATTTGCCGCCTCATATTACTGTAGCTGGTGAAGTGAAGTCCAATCAAAGCCTAGATCGCAGCAGTCTTTTTAAAAAATCTCTCAGGAAACATTAAGCCCATTAGCCAGTGTTTAGTGACTCAGCACACACAGGTAGCTGTGCTCCAAAACTGTTTTCAAACTCTTTTATGCCACAGAAACACAATGGGACAGTCTTATTAAGGTTTTAGGCCAGAATGCAATGAGTACTTTTGTTTTTTTTTTTTTTTGTGAAATATTAACATTACTGAGGGACATGCCCCAGCACTTTTATAGAGAAGCTGTCTGAATATCTCACCTGTATGTCTACAGAGTTGTTGGGTGAGATTGAAATTGAAATGATTTATTGCCAGTCATTCAGTAACAAACAAGACACAACCGATGCAGGACCGTCAATCAGGCAAAGACGCCATATACATTGTGACGTGAAGAGCCCTCTTTCACATGTGAATATAAACTGTCCAGTTTAATATAGAAGATGTCAAGCTAACTAAAGCAGAGATTAAGGAATTGACGAAGTTCAGGCTTGTAATCCAAGGCAGGATAAAACATTCTTGTGTGCCTTAACAGACTGGCTATTTCTGTCTCATAAGAAACCAAATGAAGTTAGAGAGGAACCCTCAAAACACTATAAAAATGAAGTAAAGCTCACCCTGATTATTTCACGATCAGATTTTCATTAAAATACTGAATTAGTGAAGGGGCCCTTATGTTATGTACACTAGATGAGAACATCGAATGGATACCCATTGTGATCTGAGTACCTGAACAACCCTAATCTCTAAATGATTCTCTCAAGCCTTCCAGCAGACTGGAAACAAAGTGAAGGTGGTGGTTAAATGTACAAGAATCCGACAGTTTTATTGAGCGGGTTTTGTGAATAAATGAGCATTTTTTGTGTATCGGGAGGTATATTTTTATTTTATACAACAACTGTTTAGAGTAGTACATTTCTTGAACAAGTGTTTGACACTGTTGAGCATTTTGGAATGCTTTATTCAGAAAAAACATAATTATGAATCGGGCGGTTCCATAACTGTGTTGCTACAGATCTGAAGCTTTAGCTAAGGAAAGGAATTTCTCCAAATTGAGCTGTTTAATTTAGATTTGAACATACTTTAATTCATGGGATACCTACAGTACTCAATGGCTTATCCTCTGTTTGTCTGGTTTATTTTAGAGAAATACTGTGTAGGCATTAAAAATGGTCAGAGGGCATGAAAAGGATTCATATATTAACATGAACTAATCAATCACTGACTGCTGTTCTTTTTTCAAACAATGAAGAAAACCCTGTTGTTATTATCGTGGAATAGCCTTCCAAGGCTGGGTGACAGCTAAGAGTATAAATTGGCACAGCCACCACAGATGCATTACATGTTTTTCATATCAGAGAGTAGCATGGAAAATAATCAATATCTCTTGTAGATACCCATTTCGTTCCGTGTAGCGCCTCTGCAATTTGTTTTTCGAATTACATTTGCTGGTACAGTAAAAAAAAGTATAGATATATTATTTTTCTTAATCCATATAATTTTGAAATCCCCAAGCTGGCTAATTGCTCATTTACTGTATGTAGTATTACACTCATGTAGACATAAACATGCACCAAAATTAAAAATGTTTATATCTGGTAATGGTTAAGTTTTAGTGTCCAGTTCAATGACTGATATGCGTATTGTCAGTTTAGATCATGTGATGATTTGTTTTAATCTTTAAATTTTTTCTATCAGGATTAATTTGTGTACCCCCAATCATTCTATTAACTAACAGTATGGTGGCGAGAGAAGGTGAAAGCAGTTAATGTTATGTACTTGGGCTAACCATTGAAATTAACATGCCCTGGGCCCAGTGGCTCAGAGTAATGTTTCATCTCCATGGTTGAAATCGTAAAAGGAAAATTATTCTGATCATATTGACCTTTATAGGAGGCCATTCTGATATGTTTTAATGGCCATTTTATGGCGTGACTGTGCAGTGTTGGGTGGTTTTGATGTATCAGACAGAAAATAATGTGATTCAGCCACAAATAATGATAAAGCATTTAAAAACCCTTGAGTGTATAATTGATATTTCATCACAGCTTGTTCTGTTGACTTATTTTTTTTTTCCTGTGGGAACGTTTTAAGCAGGGACTATAAATTCCAAAGACTTATTTTTTCATAACTCACTTAGGTTCTGTCCTAAGGATGATGCATACAATGAAGTAATATCTGCCTTGCAGATGGAGATACTGACAATCTGGCTAAACAAATTGAAAAGGTAATCTAAGAAGTCAAATACTGGGATCTATATTAATGATCTAAGTTTCAGAGGAAATAAATACAGACACTTTAAACTGTGTTAATTTCGTTGGTGTTCTCCATACACAGGTGACAATTTAATAACATCATTAAGAAACAGGGAGGTCTGTAAAATAGAAGGTTTCATTATTATGATTATTGTTATTAATATTTATTTATTTGGCTGACGCCTTAATCCAAGGCAATTTATTATTTATTATTTGTAACTAAGTGCAAATAATACTACTGAAATACAATATGAAATAGGGTAACAAGTTAAGATTACAAATGTTAGTAATAGTGCAGGATAGTGCATCAGCTGAATGCGCTTGACGGTGTTAAGACCATTCGCAACAATTGCACCTGCACCATGAAACTTTGTATAAACTCATTCTCATTCCAATGTCCAATATGCAACTGGACATTCCCTTCTAAAAGTTTACCAGCAAATTTTCCCAATAATGCTTTCAGTCTGGTTTATTACACCTTGCTACACCTTGCCATAATTTTTATTATGGAAAACTTTATTATGAGTTAACAAAGATCAAAGATCTATGCATCATTGTGACAGAAAAGAATGAATCTCAGTTACAAATCTCCCTCCCAACCTGTGAGAGCACTGTGTAAGGGAACAGAGTGCCCCGGACTGATGGTCGGACAATTCATTCCAAGGTGGGAAGTCGGCAACCTAGAAAGGGGCGGAGCTAGGGTACACTAAGTCATCGCCCAGAAGGGAAGTGGATGTGGCACCATGATTGGAAGAGAAACGTTGCACTCAAGTAACTAAGGGGGCATGACTGACGGAACAAGGGGACGGGCTAGGGCGAACCGTGAAAGGAAAACTGTAAACAACCGTGAGTGTTTTATTTGTTTGTCGTGTCTATAATTTGTTTGTTCTTGTTAGATCGCTAATACGATCCAGAGCTGCCACTTTGCCCAGCACCAAACCGGACAACACTGCACAACTATTCACAAATAAATTGTTTTTCAACACTTGCATTTTAGCACCTTACCTGGACTTGTGATCGCGTGTGTGTTGTTGTGTGTTTAATACTGTGTTTATTGTTTTGGGACTGAACCCAGGATTTAACTGAGCAATACAAATCATTGTATTGCCAGTTCTCATTATTATTTACTGTTGTCAAGTGACTTGGATTACAATTAAAAACCATCAATTCACCAGTAACTTTGTTGTTTGTCGTCTCTTTGGCACTGCATCACCTCCACATCTGCGCACTGCAAACCACTTTGCCACAATCACTTTTCATATATAATT
>JAHFZB010001337.1:0-11318 GCA_036884735.1 Huso huso | reverse complement strand
GAAGGTTTACAGATTGACAGATGTGACGAGATCAGGAAACTGTGGCAAGATGAGGAGCAATGTGAGGGTCAGAACAGCTGTGTGAGGTCAGGCAGCTATTGAGGATGAGGAACAGCTGTGTGAGGTCAGGAACAGCTGTGTGAGATTGAGGAGCAGCTATTGAGGGTCAGGGAGCAGCTGTGTTGGATGAGGAACAGCTGTGTGGGGATGAGGGAGCAGCTGTGTGTGGGTGAGGGCGCTGTGAGGATGAGAGACAGCTATGTGAGGGTGGGGAACACAGCTGTGTGAGGTCAGAGCAGATGTGTGAGGTCAGGAGCAGCTGTGTGAGATGAGGAGCAGCTGTGTGAGATGAGGCAGCTGGGTGAGATGAGGAGCAGCTGGGGAGGACATGAGCAGCTGTGTGATGAGGAGCAGCTGGGGTGAGGTCAGTGCAGCTGTGTGAGGTCAAGAGCAGCTGTGTGATGTCGGGAGCAGCTGTGTGATCAGGAGCAGCTGTGTGAGATGAGGACAGCTGTGTGAAGTGAGGAGCAGCTGTGTGAGATGAGAGGCTGTGTGAGGTGAGGAGGCTGTGTGAGGTGAGGAGCAGCTGTGTGTCGAGCAGCTGTGTGAGATGAGGAGAAGCTGTGTGAGATGAGGAGTGCTGTGTGAAGTCAGCCAGCTGTGTGAGGTCAGAAGCAGAGATGAGGACAGCTGTGCGAGGTCAGGAGCAGCTGTGTGGGAGGTGAGGAGCAGCTGTGTGAGGTCAGGGGGCAGCTGTGTGAGGTCATGAGTAGCAGCTGTGTGGAGATGAGGGAGCAGCTGTGAGATGAGGAGCAGTCAAGAGATGGTGAGCAGCTGTGAAGGGTGTAGGAGCAGCTGTGTAAGATCAGGAGCAGCTGTGTGAGAGGAGCAGCTGTGAGATGAGGAGCAGCTGTGTGAGGTCAGGAGCAACTGTGTGGGGTGGGAGCAGCTGTGTGAGGTCAGGAGCAACTGTGTGAGGTCATGAGCAGCTGTGTGGGATAAATGGGGAGCAGCTGTGTGAGGTCAGGAGCAGCAGTGTGAGGTCAGGAGCAGCTGTGTGGTGAGGGAGCAGCTGTGTGGATGAGGGAGCAGCTGTGTAAGGTCAGGAGCAGCTGTGATAGAGGATGAGGAGCAGCTGTGTGAGGTGAGGAACAGCTGTGTGAGATGAGGACAGCTGTGTGAGGTCAGGGAGCAGCCGTGAGATGAGGAAACAGTTGTGTGAGATGAGGAACATGTGTGAGGTCAGGAGCAGCTGTGTGAGGTCAGGAGCAGCTGTGTGAGATGAGGGAGCAGCTGTGTGAGGTCAGGAGCAGCTGTGTTAGGATGAGGGAGCAGCTGTGTGTGAGGGTGAGGAGCAGCTGTGTGGGTGAGGAGCAGCTGTGAGGATCAGGAGCAGCTGTGTGAGATGAGGAGCAGCTGTGTGAGGTCAGGAGCAGGTGTGTGAATGAGGGAGCAGCTGTGTGAGGTCAGGAGCAGCTGTGTGAGATCAGAAGCAGCTGTGTGACGTCAGGAGCACCTGTGTGAGATGAGGAGCAGCTGTGTGAGGTCAGGAGCAGCTGTGAGATGAGGGAGCAGCTGTGTGATATAGGAGCAGCTGTGTGAGATGAGAAGCAGCTGTGTGAGGTCAGGAGCAGCTGTGAGATCAGTAGCAGCCAATGTAAGGTGAGGAGCAACTGTGGTGAGGAGCAGCTGTGTGAGATGAGGGTAGCTGTGTGAGGTCAGGAGCAGATGTGTGAGGTCAGGAGCAGTTGTGAGATGAGGAGCAGCTGTGTGAGGTCAGGAGCAGGTGTGTGAAATGAGGAGCAGCTGTGTGAGGTCAGGAGCAGCTGTGTGAGGTCAGGAGCAGCTGTGTTCAGGATGTGTGAGATGAGGACAGCTGTGAGGTCAGGGCAGCTGTGAGATGAGGAGCAGCTGTGTGAGATGAGGAGCAGCTGTGTGAGGTCAGGAGCAGCTGTGTGAGGTGAGGTGCAGCTGTGTGATTTGAGGAGCAGCTGGTGAGGTCAGGAGCAGCTGTGTGAGATCAGTAGCAGCTGTGTGAGTGAGGGTGCAGCTGTGTGAGATGAGGAGCAGCTGTGAGATGAGGAGCAGCTGTGTGAGGTGAGGGGCAGCTGTGTGAGATGAGGAGCAGCTGTGTGAGGTCATGAGCAGCTGTGTGAGATGAGGAGCAGCTGTGTGAGGTAAGGAGCAGCTGTGTGAGATGAGAAGCAGCTGTGTGAGATGAGGAGCAGCTGTGTGAGGGTCATGAGCAGCTGTGTGAGGTCAAGAAGCAGCTGTGCGAGGTCAGGAGCAGCTGTGTGAGGTGAGGAGCAGCTGTGGGAGGTCAGGGCAGCTGAGGTCATGAGCAGCTGTGTGAGATGGGGGCAGCTGTGTGAGGTCAGGAGCAGCTGTGTGAGATGAGGAGAAGCTGTGTGAAGTGAGGAGCAGCTGTGTGAGGTCGCAGTGTGAGGTGAGGGGTGCTGTGCACCGAGTCAGGATAGCTGTGTGATGAGGAGCAGCTGTGTGAGTTGAGGGCAGCTGTTTGAGGTCAGGAGCAGCAGTGTGAGGCTGAGGAGCAGCTGCTGTGTGAGGTCAGGAGCAGCTGTGTGAGATGAGGAGCAGCTGTGTGAGGTCAGGAGCAGCTGTGTGAGGTGAGGAGCAGCTGTGTGAGGTGAGGAGCAGCTGTGTGAGGTCAGGGCTGTGGAGGTGAGGTGTGTGAATGAGAGCAGCAGTGTGAGATGAGAGCAGCTGTGTGAGATCAGGAGCAACAGCTGTGTGAGGTCAGGAGCAGCTGTGTGAGGTGAGGAGCAGCTGTGATAAGATCAGGAGCAGCTGTGTGAGGTGGAGGCAGCTGTGTGAGGTGAGGAGCAGCTGTGTGAGGTCAGGAGCAGCTGTGTGGAGGTGAGGAGCAGCTGTGTGAGGTGAGGAGCAGCTGTGTGAGGTCAAACAGCAGCAGCTGTGAGAGGGGGAGCAGCTGTGGAGGTCAGGAGCAGCAGTGTGAGGTCAGGAGCAGCTGTGAGGTCAGGAGCAGCTGTTTGAGATGAGGAGCAGCTGTGTGAGGTCAGGAGCAGCTGTGATGGGATGAGAGGAGCAGCTGTGTGAGGTGGAACAGCTGAAGTGTGAGATGAGGAGCAGCTGTGTGAGGTCAGGAGCAGCTGTGAGATGAGGAGCAGTTGTGATATGAGGATGAGGGAGCAGCTGTGTGGAGGTCAGGAGCAGCTGTGAGGTCAGGAGCAGCTGTGAGATGAGGAGCAGCTGTGTGAGGTCAGGAGCAGCTGTGTTAGGATGAGGAGCAGCTGTGGGGAGGTGAGGGAGCAGCTGTGTGAGGTGAGGAGCAGCTGTGTGAGATCAGGAGGCAGCTGTGAGATGAGGAGCAGCTGTGGAGGTCAGGAGCAGGTGTGTGAAATGAGGAGCAGCTGTGAGGTCAGGAGAGCAGCTGTGTGAGATCAGGAAGGAGCAGCTGTGTGAGGTCAGGAGCACCTGGTGAGATCAGCTGTGTGAGGTCAGGAGCAGCTGTGAGATGAGGACAGCTGTGTGATATGAGGGAGCAGCTGTGTGAGATGAGGGAGCAGCTGTGTGAGGTCAGAGCAGCTGTGTGAGATGAGAAGCAGCTGTGTGGAGATGAGGAGCAGCTGTGGGGTGAAGGAGCTACTGTGAGGTCACTGGCCAGGGAGATGAGCTGTGTGAGGTCAGGAGCAGCTGTGTGAGGTCAGAGGAGCAGTTGTTTGAGATGAGGGAGCTGCTGTGTGAGGAGCAGGAGGAGGAGTGTGTGAGGTCAGGAGCAACTGTGTGAGATGGAGATGGGAGCAGCTGTGTGAGGTCAGGAGCAGCTGTGTTAGGATGTGTGAGATGAGGACAGCTGTGTGAGGTCAGGAGCAGGTGTGTGATGAGAAGCAGCTGTGTGAGATGAGGAGCAGGAGTGTGAGGTCAGGAGCAGCTGTGTGAGATCAGTGTAGGAGCAGCTGTGAGGTGATTTGAGGAGGAGCAGCTGTGTGAGGTCAGGAGCAGCTGTGTGAGATCAGTAGCAGCTGTGTGAGGTGAGGAGCAGCTGTGTGGAGATGAGGTTCAGGAGCAGCTGTGTGAGATGAGGAGCAGCTGTGTGAGGTGAGGGGCAGCTGTGTGAGATGAGGAGCAGCTGTGTGAGGTCATGAGCAGCTGTGTGAGATGGAGGAGCTGTGTGAGGTAAGAGCAGCTGTGAGATGAGAAGCAGCTGTGTGAGATGAGGGAGTAGCTGTGAGGGAAGGAGGTCAGGTGAGCAGCTGTGTGAGGTCAAAGCAGCTGTGTGAGATGAGAAGCAGCTGTGGAGGTCAGGAACAGCTGTGTGAGGTCAGGAGCAGCTGTGTTAGGATGGGGAGCAGCTGTGTGAGGTCAGGAGCAGCTGTGTTGGGATGGGGAGCAGCTGTGAGGTGAGGAGCAGCTGTGTGGTGGAGCAGCTGTGAGGGAGCAGCTGGGAGTGAAATCAGGAGCAGCTGTGTGAGATGAGGAGCAGCTGTGTGAGGTCAGGAGCAGCTGTGTGAGGGTCAGGAGCAGCTGTGTGAGGATGAGGAGCAGCTGTAGATGAGTTCAGGAGCAGGTGTGTGAGGTGAGGAGCAGCTGTGTGAGATCAGGAGCAAAGATGTGTGAGGTCAGGAGCAGCTGTGTGAGGTCAGGAGCAGCTGTGTGAGATCAGGAGCAGCTGTGTAAGGTGAGGAGCAGTGGGGAGGTGAGGAGCAGCTGTGTGAGATGAGGAGCAGCTGTGTGAGGTCAGGAGCTGTGTGTAGAGATGAGGAGCAGCTGTGTGAGGGTGAGGAGCAGCTGTAGGTGAGATGAGGGAGCAGCTGTGTGAGTTCAGGAGCAGCTGTTTTGAGATGAGGGAGCAGTTGTGTGAGATGAGGGCAGCTGTGTGAGATCAGAGCAGCTGTGTGGAGGTCAGGAGCAGCTGTGTGAGATGAGGAGCAGCTGTGTGAGGTAAGAGCAGCTGTGTGAGGTGATCAGCTGTGTGTGAGATGGGGAGCAGCTGTGTGAGGTCAGGAGCAGCTGTGTGAGATGAGGAGCAGCTGTGTGAGATGAGGAGCAGCTGTGTGAGGTCAGAAGCCACCAGTGTGAGGGTGAGGAGCAGCTGTGTAAGATCAGGAGCAGCTGTGTGAGATGAGGAGCAGCTGTGTGAGGGGAGGAGCAGCTGTGTGAGGTCAGGAGCAGCTGTGTGAGGGTGAGGGAGCAGCTGTGTGAGGTCAGAGCAGCTGTGAGGTCATGAGCAGCTGTGTGAGATGGGGAGCAGCTGTGTGAGGTCAGGAGCAACAGTGTGAGGTCAGGAGCAGCTGTGAGGTGAGGAGCAGCTGTGTGAGATGAGGAGCAGCTGTGTGAGATCAGGAGCAGCTGTGATAGGATGAGGAGCAGCTGTGTGAGGAGGGAGCAGCTGTGTGAGATGAGGAGCAGCTGTGTGAGGTCAGGGCAGCTGTGAGATGAGGAGCAGTTGTGTGAGATGAGAGGAGCAGCTGTGTGAGGTCAGGAGCAGCTGTGTGAGGTCAGGAGCAGATGAGTGAGATGAGGGAGAGGAGCTGTGTGAGGTCAGGAGCAACTGTGTTGAGATGAGGAGCAGCTGTGATGAGGAGCAGCTGCACAGTGAGGTGAGGAGCAGCTGTGTGAGATCAGGAGCAGCTGTGTGGATGGGAGCAGCTGTGTGAGGTCAGGAGCAGGTGTGTGAAATGAGGAGCAGGAGGTCAGGAGCAGCTGTGTGAGATCAGAAGCAGCTGTGTGAAGGAGCACCTGTGTAAGGTGAGGAGCAGCTGTGAGGTCAGGAGCAGCTGTGTGAGATGAGGAGCAGCTGTGAGGTAGGAGCAGCTGTGTGGAGATGAGGAAGCAGCTGTGTGAGGTCAGGAGCAGCTGTGTGTGAGATGAGGAGCAGCTGTGTGAGTTGAGGAGCAGCTGTTTGAGGTGAGGAGCAGTGTGTGAGGAGGAGCAGCTGTGTGAGGTCAGGAGCAGATGTGAGGTCAGGAGAAGTTGTGTGAGATGAGGAGCAGCTGTGTGAGGTCAGGAGCAGGTGTGTGAAATGAGGAGCAGCTGTGTGAGGTCAGGGGAGCAGCTGTGTGAGATCAGGAGCAGTGTGGAGGTCAGGAGCACCTGTGTGAGATGAGGAGCAGCTGTGTGAGGTCAGGAGCAGCTGTGAGATGAGGAGCAGCTGTGTGAGATGAGGCAGCTGTGTGAGGTCAGGAGCAGCTGTGTGAGGTGTGAGGAAGCTGTGTGGAGGTGAGGAGCAGCTGTGTGAGGTCAGGAGCAGCTGTGTGAGATCAGGTGCAGCTGTGTGAGGGTGGTGCAGCTGTGTGAGATGAGGAGCAGCTGTGTGGAGATGAGGAGCAGCTGTGTGGTGAGGCAGCTGTGTGAGATGAGGAGCAGCTGTGTGAGGTCATGAGCAGCTGTGTGAGATGAGGAGCAGCTGTGTGAGGTGAGGAGCAGCTGTGTGAGATGAGAAGCAGCTGTGTGATGAGGAGCATCTGTGAGGTCATGAGCAGCTGTGGAGATGAGGAGCAGAAGGTGACGCTGTGTGAGATGAGGAAGCAGCAGGCAGTTGCTTGAGATGAGGAGCAGCTGTGTGAGGTCAGGAGCAGCTGTGTTAGGTTCAGGAGCAGCTGTGTAAGGTGAGGAGCAGTGAGGAGCAGCTGTGTGAGATGAGGAGCAGCTGTGTGAGGTCAGGGAGCAGCTGTGTGAGGTGAGGAGCAGCTGTGTGTGGAGGTGAGGAGCAGCTGTGTGAGATGAGGGAGTGAGGGGCAGCTGTTTGAGATCAGGATCAGCTGTGTGAGATGAGGAGCAGCTGTGTGAAGTCAGGAGCAGCTGTGTGTGAGATGAGGGAGCAGCTGTGTGGAGATGAGGGGAGCAGATGTGTGAGGTCAGGGGCAGCTGTGTGGGTCAGGAGCAGCTGGTGTGAGATGGGGAGCAGCTGTGTGAGGTCAGGAGCAGCTGTGAGATGAGCAGTGAGCTGTGATGAGGTCAGCAGCTGTGTGAGGTCAGGAGCAGCTGTGTGAGATGAGGAGCACCACTGTGGAGAGGTGAGGGATGAGCAGCTGTGTGGAGATGGGGGAGCAGCTGTGAGTTCAGGAGCAGCTGTTTGAGATGAGGAGCAGTTGTGTGAGATGAGGAGCAGCTGTGTTCAGGAGCAGTCAGAAGTAGAAGTGGAGGTCAGGGAGTAGCTGTGTGAGATGAGGAGGTCAGAGCTGTGTGAGGAGGAGCACAGAGGTAAGGGGCAGCTGTGTGAGGTCATGATCAGCTGTGTGTGAGATGGGGAGCAGCTGTGTGAGGTCAGGGAGCAGCTGTGAGATGAGGAGCAGTTGTGTGAGATGAGGAGCAGATGTGTGAGGTCAGAAGCTGCTGTGTGAGGTCAGGAGCAGCTGTGTGAGATGAGGAGCAGCTGTATGAGGTCAGGAGCAGCTGTGTGAGGTGATGAGCAGCTGTGTGAGATGGGGAGCAGCTGTGTGAGGTCAGGAGCCACTGTGTGAGGTGAGAACAGCTGTGTGAGGTGAGGAGCAGCTTTTGGAGATGAGAAGCAGCTGTGTGATGTCAGGAGCAGCTGTGTGAGATGAGGAGCAGCTGTGTGAGATGAGGAGCAGCTGTGTGAGGTGAGGAGCAGCTGTGTGAGATGAGGAGCAGCTGTGTGAGATCTCTGGAACAAAGTAAACTAAACCAGAATGCTGTTCCGTGAATTTCTGTCTAAATGTCTTTTTTGCGTGCAGTGAGTTAAATGCCCATTCGATGCTGAACCAGATTACAGCTCCCCATGAAACTCATTTTATGAGTGATAGTGAATGTAAAATCTGACTTTAATGTACTGTATGCACTTGTTTTCATAACTCAATGAATGAACTTTTCTTTTGCAGATTCCTGGTACAGAATGAGGGGGTGTGGGTATTGTTAAATGACGGATGAATAAGACAGGGGGAAAGAAAAGGGGAGATTGTGAGTGAAAGAGAAATGGGAAAGAGAGAGAGATGAGAAGGGTGGGTGTAGTTAAGTGTCATGATGTATATCATCAATTAAGAGTTTCTTCTTCAAAGGATATTCATGCTGTTATTAACCTACTGTACCATAGGTCACCCTTTATTCTTAATTTCAGTACCAGAAGGAAAACACCAAAAACATATATAAGTAAAACCAATTATTTATTTAGAATTATTCATTCATTCCACAGGGGTTGATAGAAAGTCCAGACATCAAGAGGTTCATGAATGGAGCCTGGAAGAGTGTCACAGTCCATCATGGAGCTGGCAAAGGAGATGAACAGAGTCTTGAAGGTACAGAGAGGGAGGAGAGAGGAAGGAGGGATAGAAGAGTGAGCAGTATTGGTTATTACAGGGAGGTGGAGAGGGGGGATGAAAAGGCTAGTCCTGAGGTTACAGGAGGAGAGAGGAGGGGGAAGAAAGGGGAGGCTGAAGTGGGGTGTCAGCATGTCATCGTGTCAGATAAAGCAAAAAGCTTAGGAGTCTTGAAGGTGCAGGAGAGGGGGTGTGTGTAGGGGTGTGGGGATTGGTAATTAATGCAGCCAACAAAGACGTTCATGTATAGAATACGGAACAGAGTAGAAACAGCATTGAAAGCAACAATTAGTTGTAGTCCAATTGAATTCCCTTTTAAATTGAATTAAGCAATAAAGAACACTGGCGTGATTTGAGGATTGTGAAAAGGATTGTGGGAAGAGACCGCAGGCTATTCATCATTTAAACCCCAGCAACACAAAAAGCACACACGCTCATCTTTGTGCCTCTACTGAGAGTTAGCATTTCAATTCAAACCCACAGAGGCACCGATTCTAGTCCCAGGGCGGAACACGAACTGCACGTAAATATTATATTTCATAACTCATTTTAATATTATTAAAAAGCAAAAGAGAAAAAAAGCTGACTCGATCAAAATCGTTGTTTTCCTACCGTCAAACAGCGAAGGAATTTTTTCGATCCGTCATTTCACCGCTGAGATATCCCATTCACAATGTGTCTAGTACCCCATGCATTCAAAACAAAAAGCAATCGACTAGCTTATGTTTTTGTTGCTCTGGTCTTACAACCTTGATGACGGTAAAGTCTCCCTGATCACGTTGTAGGGGAGGTCACAAGCTTTCCATTCATACCTTTACTTTGTTTGTAGCTCAATCCATCACAGAGTAATCGATGTGCAAACAAACACGCCCACCTCTTGAATGAGATAAGGGAAAAAAAAAAAAAAGCCTTTCAAAGGCAAATGCGTATGGCAATGGATAGCATGTGAGGTGCCAGAAGATAACATCCCTTTAGAACTTAGTATCAATTGACATAAAGATTTACACAATGTTTATTTTGGAGGTTTGGGACCCTTGGGCTTAGCTTTTGTAAAAACTCCTGTAGAATTTGATCCCTTTGTTCAAACAGTTCCAAATTTTTACCCAGTATAGTAGACATGTTGGTGAAGCACTGGAAAAAATCTTCTTTCATATGCTACAAGTTGAAAAATGACTATAGAACATAAAAAAAATGAAAAGCGTTTGTTGTTTTTTTTATGTATTTTTCTGGATATCTCCTTCCAGTGTGGTACTGGTAAGACTTTTATCACACCTGAGGTTTTAGTCTTGATGCCCAAGGGTTACCTTGAATTCAAGCCCTGAACCATGCCTGTGCTGTCTATACTTTGGAAGATATTGTGATTTATTTAAGGGCACAGCCCCAGGCCGGAAATTGTCTGTGAGGGGCTGGGTTTTGACAGGTTAAACAAATGTAGTGTCCATCTGCTTTCTATGCCTAATATTCCTGACTACAGTACTACCAGTTTAACCTCAAGAATTAGTGAGTGTGTGTCTTAAATTAGTTACTGCTGTTTGAAATGCCAAAGAGTTCTATCTTAGCTTGAATTGTGGGATGCCGTTCCGTGCCATCTCTCCTGTAGATGAAACCAGAAAACACATGAGATTATTATACAGAGCTAACAAAGGAGTTAAACAGTGTCTTGAAGGTAGAGGGGGGGTGAGGGGACTGTGTGTGTGTGTGTGTGTGTGTGTTTGAAGGGAGGGAGGGGGGTGTGTGTGTGTGTTTGAAGGGGGTGGGGAGTGTGTGTGTTTGAAGGGGTGAGGGAGTGTGTGTGTTTGAAGGGGGGGGGTGTGTGTGTGTGTTTGAAGGTGAGGGGGGAGTGTTTTGAAGGGTGTGTGTGTTTGAAGGGGTGAGGGGAGTGTGTGTGTTTGAAGGGGTGAGGGGTGTGTGTGTTTGAAGGGGTGAGGGGCAGTGTGTGTGTTTGAAGGGGGAGGGAGGTGTGTGTGTTTGAAGGGGTGGGGAGTGTGTGGGTGTGTGTGTGTGTGTTTGAAGGGGGGTGAGGGAGTGTGTGTGTGTTTGAAGGGGTGAGGAGTGTGTGTGTTGTTTGAAGGGGTGAGGGGAGTGTGTGTGTTTGAAGGGGTGAGGGGGTGTGTGTGTGTTTGAAGGGGTGAGGGAGTGTGTGTGTGTTTGAAGGGGTGAGGGGAGTGTGTGTTTGAAGGGGTGAGGGAGTGTGTGTGTGTGTTTGAAGAGGTGAGGGAGTGTGTGTGTGTTTGAAGGTGAGGGAGTGTGTGTGTTTGAAGGGTGAGGGTGTGTGTGTGTGTTTGAAGGGGTGAGGGGAGTGTGTGTGTTTGAAGGGGTGAGGGAGTGTGTGTGTGTGTTTGAAGGGGTGAGGGGAGTGTGTGTTTGAAGGGGGTGAGGGTGTGTGTGTGTGTGTGTGTGTGTGTTTGAAGGGGTGAGGGGAGTGTGTGTGTGTTGTTTGAGGGGGTGAGGGGTGTGTGTGTGTTTGAAGGGGTGAGGGAGTGTGTGTGTTTGAAGGGGTGAGGGGGTGTGTGTGTGTTTGAAGGGTGAGGGAGTGTGTGTGTGTTTGAAGGGGTGAGGGGAGTGTGTGTGTTTGAAGGGGTGAGGGGAGTGTGTGTGTGTTTGAAGGGGAGGGGAGTGTGTGTGTTTGAAGGGGTGAGGGGAGTGTGTGTGTGTGTGTTTGAAGGGGTGAGGGGAGTGTGTGTGTGTTTGAAGGGGTGAGGGGTGTGTGTGTGTGTGTGTTTGAAGGGGTGAGGGGAGTGTGTGTGTGATTGGGGTTGACTCTCCTTCATTTACCTAACAAAGGAGTTAAACGGTGTCTTGAAGATACAGAGAGGCAGCTTTGACAGCAACAGTTAGGTGCAGTTTAGGAGTTTCTTTGTTGTTTCATTCCTGTTCAGTTTCAATTAAAATCACTGGTTTCTGCAGTGCTTGTGGTTAAATTCATTGTTTTAAAGATTTCTTATTGATTGATTTCAGATCTCTGCCATTCCTACCCCTGTGTCCAGTGAGGATACGTGCAGCCTGGAAGAGTGTCGCGGCTTCATCATGAAATGGGCTGGCGATTTGGACAAGCTGGTC
>JAHFZB010001336.1:0-2500 GCA_036884735.1 Huso huso | reverse complement strand
GTCTGAAGGGGACACTGTATTACTTAAAACGTGAATTAACGTCTTAAAACGTGTTAACAGTGAGCAGTTACCTTGGGATTACACCAGGTTCAGACGCATTGATTGGACTAATGTATCCGCGGGCGACCTAAGACTCACCGTTTCAACGGTGTCAGTAGTGCTCAACAGAAAAGAATGCATACAGAAAAATATTGTATACTGGCCATGGGCTTTGGTTTTGCCAGAGCCGTAACTAAACATTTAGCTACCGGGGCATGCAAATATATATATATATATATATATATATATATATATATATATATATATATATATATATAAATTGCATGCACCTCGGAATGAAACAACCGGAGGTGGATGGAAAGACTCCATATCGTAGCTACCGGGGCATGCAAGACTCCATATCATAGCTACCGGGCATGCAATTATATATATATATATATATATATATATATATATATATATATATATATATATATATATATATATATATTATTATTTTTTTTTTTTTTTTTTTTTTTTTTTTTTTTTTTTTCGGATGTTAGGAGTTAGGATGGTATTTACTCGCGCATAGTTTTTCAATGTTATTTCGAATCTCTCCTTTAACATGTCTGAAGGGACACTGTATTACTTAAAACGTGAATTAACGTCTTAAAACGTGTTAACAGTGAGCAGTTACCTTGGGATTACACACCAGGTTCAGACGCATTGATTGGACTAATGTATCCGCAGGCGACCTAAGACTCACCGTTTCAACGGTGTCAGTAGTGCTCAACAGAAAAGAATGCATACAGAAAAATATTGTATACTGGCCATGGGCTTTGGTTTTGCCAGAGCCGTAACTAAACATTTAGCTACCGGGCATGCAATATATATATATATATATATATATATATATATATATATATATATATATATATATATATATATAAATGCATATCACCTCGGAATAAACAACGGTGGATGGAAAGACTCCATATCGTAGCTACCGGGGCATGCAAGACTCCATATCATAGCTACCGGGGCATGCAATTATATATATATATATATATATATATATATATATATATATATATATATATATATATATATATTATTGTTATTTTTTTTTTTTTTTTTTTTTTTTTTTTTTTTGGATGTTAGGATTAGGATTTATTTACTCGCGCATAGTTTTCAATGTTATTTCCGAATCTCCCTTTAACATGTCTGAAGGGGACACTGTATTACTTAAAACGTGAATTAACGTCTTAAAACGTGTTAACAGTGAGCAGTTACCTTGGGATTACACACCAGGTTCAGACGCATTGATTGGACTAATGTATCCGCAGGCGACCTAAGACTCACCGTTTCAACGGTGTCAGTAGTGCTCAACAGAAAGAATGCATACAGAAAATATTGTATACTGGCCATGGGCTTTGGTTTTGCCCAGAGCCGTAACTAAACATTTATCTACCGGGGCATGCAAATATATATATATATATATATATATATATATATATATATATATATATATATATATGCATGCACCTCGGAATAAACAACCGAGGGGATGGAAAGAACTCCATATCGTAGCTACGGGGCATGCAAGACTCCATATCATAGCTACGGGGCATGCAATTATATATATATATATATATATATATATATATATATATATATATATATATATATATATATATATATTATTATTATTTTTTTTTTTTTTTTTTTTTTTGGATGTTAGGAGTTAGGATGGTATTTACTCGCATAGTTTTCAATGTTATTTCGAATCTCTCCTTTAACATGTCTGAAGGGGACACTGTATTACTTAAAACGTGAATTAACGTCTTAAAACGTGTTAACAGTGAGCAGTTACCTTGGGATTACACACCAGGTTCAGACGCATTGATTGGACTAATGTATCCGCAGGCGACCTAAGACTCACCGTTTCAACGGTGTCAGTAGTGCTCAACAGAAAGAATGCATACAGAAAAATATTGTATACTGGCCATGGGCTTTGGTTTTGTGACACTTTTCCACCCTTGCCCATCAGATTCTTCTAGGTACACTTGCACGGTTTTTGAGAACTCCGACGAGGTAGGTTGGCTAAACATCTTGAAGAACTAACCTACCCAGTTCTTCTGTGTGGATTTGAGCAACCTCAGTTGCCTCTCTCTCTTCATGTAATCCCAGACAGACTCGATGATGTTGAGATCCGGGAGATACCAATGGGGAGACCATACCATCACTTCCAAGGACTCCCTTGTTCTTCGCTACGCTGAATAGTTCTTGTAGCTTTTCAGCTGTATGTTTGGGGTCTTGTCATGCTGCAGAGCCCATTTGGGGCCAATCAGATGCCTCCCTGGTATTGCATGATGGATAAGTATCTGCCTGCTTCTCAGCATTGAGGAGATCCTCATTGGTAATTCTGACCAAATCCCCAACTCCATTTGCAGAAATGCAGCTAAACTTACAAGGAACCTCCACCATGCTTCACTGTTGCCTGCACCAGACACTCATTCAA
>JAHFZB010001335.1:0-11376 GCA_036884735.1 Huso huso | reverse complement strand
ACATTGAATTAATTGTTATGGTTGTAATAAGAAACAATCTGTGGTTGAAGTTAGAACTGTCTTAAAAATGATATAATGCTATTGATTTGTTTAGTGGTAACTAACAAGTGCATTGTCATTAACTAGATTGTTATTTGAACATAAGCAGGAAACAAGAATGCTTCAATTTACTTAGAAAGTGATTGTTTTATGTGTTTACTGCAGATTACCATTAACTTTATTATTTGGAAATTGGGAACACTAAATTAAAATGCCACACATTGTTTTTTTTTTTCTCTAGGCACAACAAACATGTTGTGTTCTGTTGATGATGACCTTCTCGCATTATGCTGATCGATTCACATGCACTGAAGAAGAGCCATTGTCTGTTTTGCATTTTGTACAGATTTGTGAGTCAGTGCTTGAGCATACGGAAAACCACCGTATGTTTAACAGTTGAAGAAGCCAGCTTTATGTTGGAGTTAGCACAAGAATAGTAAGGCTGTAGAAAACTTAACAGACCAGCGCCCATTAACATTTTCGAAGCATGCATGCTATGACAGACTTGCCTTGGAGGGATAATTAATGTTAAGAATATGTCCAGCCAATGTAAGCCATTCATACCTGACTTTTTTTTTTTTTTAAATTAAGTTCATGAACAGACCATTTGTTTCATAAATGGTTCACTTTTCTCTACGCACAAACTTCTAGCTTCTTCGCTCTGTATTGACTTTGAAAGGTGCTTTAAGACAACTGTGTAAGACCGACAGCTGTATAAATGAATGTCCTCCGAGATGAGCTCCCACCTGCTTCTAGTAAATAAAGAAAACATCACAAGTCATTTCCTTTGTTCAACAGATTCATTTATTTTTGTATAAGATAACTTATTCCGCGTTTTACAATAATTTTGATGTATGTAAATGGCTTCCAGAACAAAATACAGCTTGATTAAATATTCCATATGCATTTCAAATTCTGTTCAAAATTATTTTCAAAGTTTTATTCAAAAAAAAAAAACACAAATTTTTAAACAACTCAAGAATCCTTAATGTTTAAAAACTTTTTTTCATTATCTGTGAATTAAAGAGAAAGTATCAGGGTTTTAAAAAACAGAGTTATCACTCCCCACGTTGCTACAGCTGTTAACACACCTGCAACTTAACCTTCATTGTTAACATTCTGACAAGAACTATGTAGTGGAGAGAACAAAAAAAACCCACTAAAAGTAAAGTTACCATTGTTTTAGGTAGTGCAGAATGTAAAGGACCGTTATCAAATTACCACTTAAAACCATAACGTTGGTCTAAATTGATGATGTCTAAACCCTAAAGATTTGAACAACCTCAGAAACAGGAGGTCGAAGAATCAGAACTGTAGTTCAGACAGGGGCAAACAATGTTTTCTGGGGAGAGTTAAGGCTAGATAGGCCATGGGGACGGCCTCTGTCAAAGCAGCCTTTTTAAGCCTTCTGCAGTTGTTTACATTCACGGATAACAGCCAGTAAAGAGCTCTAGGAACGTTGCCCAAAGACCACACATCAGATTTCACGCTTGGCTGCATGAAGTTGATCATGCATTCAGGCGCCATGTACAAGGGCTGTTCCACCCTGAGGACCTGCCCTGTGCAACAGTTCTGCCTTCCAAGTCTTAGAGACACCAATCTCGAACATTAGCAAGCCCCCAGTCTGTAAGAAGTGCCTTCTCTTTGAACGTTGCTCTACCTAAAAAACATATGTACAGCATGTCAAGTTAAGGTTACATTACTACTGAACTGTTAGATAATCTGGGTTAATACACACATTATTTAAAAGCAAGATGTTAAGTCTAACTTTTACAAGTAAACATGTATACAAAAATAAATAGGCACATAAATAGTTAGCGAAACCATAATCAATATTTTAAAGGCGTATACCGTTTATTTATTGAATATATTGCACCTTTTATGCTGATCAGAATCAATACACTTTAGTAGTCCAGCCTTTTGAGATGGTGTCACCATGAAATGGTAGTCGGCAAATTATATATGTAACAATTTTTACCAGGGCAAAATTTCAAAATGGACGCATCTCTCATTATTATTTTTTTTCAGCAGATGTGATACTGACAGTGCCTACTGATCGCTCTATTATACATTTTTTAATATTTGCTATTAAATCAATGAACACTTGCCAGAATATTTGTTGGTTTGATATCCTGATGTATTATATTTCTTTTGAATGAATGTACTCAACAGCAAGAGCTACCTTTCCAGTCCAAATGTAGCATTACTCTTCTTCTAATTCAACTGAAGGAAAAAATAAACATCATGAATACTTTTCTTGCATTATAGTATAGTACCTATATAACATGTAGAGGGAGTTCAAAGATTAAAATTAATATAAAATTGTGTCAGATAAAAAATTAGGGTTGTTGAGAACTGTATGATAAAATACCTTGAATTGGCATCATTCCATGAAATTTTTTCTAAACTTGCTCCATGGATGTATTCATTTGCAATGAGAATTGCTCTATCCGGTCTTAGAAACGGCATCACACTGCCATGTGAGGATGGAAAGCCTTCTGTAAGAGAAAAACTAAACCCACCAGACAAAAAGTTGAACTTGCATGTTGTCAGAGTAAAAAAAAATAAATAAAATAAAATAGGAATATAAGATGCAGGCCCCACTCTCCTTTCCTGCCATTGATTTCTGGCATGACCTTGAAGTTTCTAAGATCATATCCTGTGTGGTGATTCTTTCATGGTAAGAGTCCATATACAGTACTGTGCAAAAAGTTTTGAGCGGGTGTGAAAAATGCTGTAAAGTAAGAATGCTTTCAAAAATAGACATGTTAATAGTTTATATTTATCAATTAACAAAAATGCAAAGTGAGTGAACAGAAGAAAATCTACATCAAATCAATATTTGGTGTGACCACCCTCGCCTTCAAAACAGCATCAATTCTTCTAGGTACATTTGCACACAGTTTTGAAGGAACTCGACAGGTAGGTTGGCCCAAACATCTTGGAGAACGTAACCACAGTTCTTTCTGTGGATTCTAGGGCAGCTCAGTTGCTTCTCTCTCTTCATGTAATCCCAGACAGACTCGATGATGTTGAGAGAAGGGCTCACCATGGGGGCCGCCACCATCACTTCCAGGACTCCTTGTTCTTCTTTGGCTTGAAGATAGTTCCTTAATGACTTTCACTGTATCTTTGGGGTCGCTGTCATGCTGCAGAATAAATTTGGGGCCAATCAGATGCCTCCCCTGATGGTATTGCATGATGGGATAAGTATCTGCCTGTACTTCTCAGCATTGAGGAGACCATTAATTCTGACCAAATCCCCAACTCCATTTGCAGAAATGCAGCCCCAAACTTGCAAAGGAACCTCACCATGCTCTCACTGTTGCCTGCAGACACCATTCGGGTAATCGCCCCTCCAGCCCCCTTCATGAACAAACTGCCTTCTGCTACAACAAATATTTCAAATTTTGACTCATCAACCAGAGCACCTGCTGCCATTTTCTGCACCCCAGTTCCTGTGTTTTCATGCATAGTTGAGTCGCTTGGCCTTGTTTCCATGTCGGAGGTATGGCTTTTTGGCCGCAAAGTCTTCCATGAAGGCCACTTGGACCAGACTTCTCCTGACAGTAGGATGGGTGTACCAGGGTCCCACTGTTTTCTGCCAATTCTGAGCTGATGGCACTGCTGGAAGGGTCTTCCGATTGCAAGGGAAGTAAGCATGATGTGTCTTTCATCTGCTGCAGTAAGTTTCCTGGCGACCACTGTGTCTACGGTCCTCATCGTTGCCCGTTTCTTTGTGCTTCTTCAAAGAGCTTGGACAGCACATCTGGAAAACCCCTGTCTGCCTTTGAAATTTCTGCCTGGGAGAGACTTTGTTGCTGATGCAGTATAACCACCTTGTGTCTTGTTGCTGTGCTCAGTCTTGCCATGGTGTATGACCTTTTGACAGTAACTGTCTTCAGCAACCTCACCTTGTTAGCTGAGTTTGGCTGTTCTCACCCAGTTTTTTATTCCTCCCTACACAGCTGTTTCCCAAGTTTCAAGTTAATGATTGTGTTTCAAACCTTGCCATATTGAATTGATGATCATTAGCACCTGTTTGGTATAATTGTTTACTCATACACCTGACTATAAACCTACAAAATCCCTGACTGCGCAAGTGTACCTAGAAGAATTGATACTGTTTTGAAGGCAAAGGGTGGTCACACCAAATATGGATTTGATTTAGATTTTCTTCTGTTCAATTACTTTGCATTTAGTTGATTGATAAATATAATCTATTAACATGTCTATTTTTGAAAAGCATTTCTTACTTTACAGCATTTTTTCACACCTGCCTAAACTTTTGCACTGGTACTGTATACAAAATGAAACGGTCTGGATCTATGGTCTAATTTTAAGATACTGGGCCATCAGAAGAGTTAATTTGCCCTACAATTTATTATTATTTTTTATTTAGCAGCAGACCTTATCCAGAGCTATCATAATTGTTACAAGATATCACATTATTTCTACATACAATTACCCATTTATACAGTTGGGTTTTTACTGGAGCAATCTAGGTAAAGTACCTTGCCTCGGGTACAGCAGTAGTGTCCCCACGATTGAACCCACAACTCTCCAGTCAAGAGTCCAAAGCCCCAACCACTACCCACACTGCTGTCCTAATTTAATATGTGGAAGTGGTTTCTATGACATTACCACAATATTAGATATCGTCACCACAAATTAATCTGTTGTTCCCTAGCACACCAACCATCCCACTAAATTTAAATCAAACCATTAAATGGTTTTGTTTATTTTGTTTACTAATACTAATAATCTCTTAATACTACATCCTATGTCTCCTGTAGGCAGGGTAAAAATAATTAAACAAAGCCTTATGAGAGAAAAGAAATAGGAGGCCATACTCACGAGAGATGAGAATCTCATGTGTTATGTCATTCAGAGATCCTTGAATGGGGATTTTTTAATGGCAACTGTCCCTGGTAGGATCCCCCCACACAGTTCCAAAGTTACCACCAACAATCATAGTCTTCATAGACTTTAATTTTTCTCTTCACCTACATAGGGAAGCCTAGGGCATGTAAACTGAAAGACAAAAAATCAAGAACGGTTTCTCAGATCAAAGTTAATTTTGCTTGCAGTTACAAGATATTTTACTTAAACTGATCACCAATTATGCTTCTAAAACAATAAAAGGTAAAAGGAATATTTATCAGGGTTCCTGGTCTGGAGGGGTCGATGTCCCTCCTGGCTTTTGTTGCAACTGTATTAGAAAGCTTAATTGGTCCAATTAATCAATTTAGTGTACAGTTTGAACAAAAACCAGGAGGGCATCGGCCCTCCAGGACCAGGATTGGGCACCCCTTTTAGGTAATGGATTATACTTAATGTTTAAGTGGTAATTGATGTATGTTACAATACATACAATTAAAAATCTCTGGAAGATTTACTGTACATACGAGAAATATCCAGTTCTTGTTGCACTGCTGGAAGGTTGAGGCTGTAGCATCTGGTTGGGTACTGCAGAAGCAGCTTCAGCTCCCTTTGGTCGATCAGGAGCAATCTGGTGGTTTAATAAAGACAAATTAAAATGTTACAATACGAGAAAGGTATCTAGAAACAAAAAAAGTCAAACACACAGACTAATCTATAGTCAAGTCTTATTGCTTTCAAAGTAGCATACATTTTATTTTTTTTTAAACAACTCTGTTGCAGTAGATTAACTTTCTGGATGAAACTGAAATCATAATGTGATATTACAGGAAGATTCAGAAATGCAGATATGCAAAGATAAATTACATGAAGCCTGCCTTTAATAAGATTTTTTTTAAAAAAAGTATTTATTAGTAGATCATGTTTAATTTCAAATATATTGCTACCATTGAACATACCTCACAGAGACTTTCAGAAAACGTCCAGATCTTCTTGAAATAATAAATTAAAACAATTACGCTCTGGACAAAAGAAATGCATATATATATTAGACACACACACACACACTATATTCAATGTAGTACAAAAGTGTCTTTACCAAATTGACGTCTTCACAATCCACAACCTATAAAATGAAATGTTCTGTGAAAAAAAAAATCCATGATTATGAGAATAAAAGATGTAAATTTTCATGTTTGCAAATTACTAAAAGATCAATATCCACTGCTGGCACTATTCAGAATGGAATAATTGTTGTCTTGATAAATGATTAAAATGTGTGTTTTGAAGAAATGCAATACTTGCCTCTTCCGCATAGTTTGTTTTGCGGTTCCTTTTGTTCTGCAATATACCAGTAACAAATCGTCTCACACCACATTCAACTAATACATAAAAAGTACATTATTTATGGGGGGGGGTTTGTTTGTTTTGTTTTACCTGCAATTGAGTGTTCCAAACCAACTTCTTCCCCAGAATAAAGAATAAAAATTATATTGACCAAAATATTAAATGTATCCTAACGTGATTATGCTCACCACATCATAATGTATTCACAAAGGCAGATAGTAATGTCAATGCTTGAAGATAATTTTCGAATAAATGCATAAATGTTACTTATGACAGCTTTGTAGTGCTGACGATGGACTATTCTGTAGTCCTGTCCGGGTCTTGTATCCAGGGATGCAATGGCGCTCCAGTCCTGGAGAGCCACAGTGTTTTTAGATTTTGCATTCCAACTGAACGCTACTACCTAATTCATCTTATCATTGGTTTGACAAACTGGAAAACTTTTTTCCCATTCATAAATTATTGGTTTAAACAAACTTATAAAATCTACTTGGGACCGATTGGACACCCATGTCCTATAAAACAACAGTACCAAAATATCTTTACTGTCTTCCCTACCATTTTCTTTCCCAGTCTCATAGCTCTCCCTGCTCTGGTCACTGTCTGCCTCTACAAAAAATAACAATTGACTATATATGAATGTATAGGTGTGGATTTGGTTTGTATATCGAAGATAGGCACATATGTAATATACAAATTGGACAAACTACTGAGACCACATGCACATTTTTAGTATAATGAATTTAGAAGAATTAATGCTTAATTACTTTATTTTCTTGTTAATTATAAAGTTTTAGGCACCTATGGGTCTGGCGTCCAATGTGAAGGTTTTTTCCAGACATCCTTAATCTCACTACAGGCTTGTATTGTTCCTTTTTTCAAATCCTCTATAGGGCCACCGGTACCATCCGCATGGCAAAAGAGTGAATGTTCCTTCTTTTTCATTTGTGGATTATTCACAAGGCTTCTTTAGCCATTAGAATGATGTCGAAATTCCCATCAGTCTTGCATCAGAAGTCTGGGAGGCTCTTCTTCCATGATGACCTTGATGTACTTTCCCCCGGTTTTTGTTCGTTCTTTCCACTCCATAGTCTCTAACCCCTAACCTTTAGTACTTTTCTTTTCTTCCTTTTTAAAGGATATTATTTTTTTTTTTTGCACTTTTTGCTGTGTAGTGCCTTTTCATTTCTGCAAAGACACTTGCTGCATCTGTAAAATATTTGTGATTTAGAGGGGAATACATTGTAAATGTAATAGTTTAACACCTGACCAGACATTTAAAAACAACATTTGAAGTATCTGCATTTGGTTTTGTAATTTAAATATTTTTAACCAAAGTATTCGTTGTATTTAATGTTTTTAAAATATTTGCCATGTGTATTTATCAAGTTTAGACATGTTAATCCCACCTCTATCAATTGCTATTTATTCAACTCAATCAAATTCACCTGTTCATGATCTTCTCAACCTCTGAATTCTGCAATACATGCATTACATCCCAAGTCTGCACTTTTGATGGATGGGTTTTTTTTTTTTTTTTTTTTTTAATTATGTAGAACCCAAGTTGTATATAAATATCACCTATTCAGTTTCCCCCAAAACAGACTCCATATTGTGCTTTGTACATTATTATTAATGTGTCTTCAGATTAACTTTGAAGGAAACCGTATCATAATTGTGAGTTATAAAGAACAAAAGGTGTCCCCAGTCTCTGAGCCAATTTCATGCGTTTCCCATACAACATCAGGTCATAATAAAAGGATGACTGGATGACTGGGAGAACAATGTCGAATACATATAGTCGCCACTACTAACAATGAAAATGTTTACATTCATGCAAAAAGCTGTTCGAAAATATTTATTTTTGGCATCCGTAGACAAAGATGAGTATTAAAAAAGAGTCTGAGAAAGATGCCAAAAAGACACTGCCCTAGGTAATGCTTTCTAGTTTTTTTTGTTTTTAGGTTTCTATTAGGAAGATAGGTTAGACACATTTTAATTAGGGACGATGGTGGGGTTAAACCCTATTATACCAGATCACTGCTTTCATATTGTTTTATTGGAAATATGGTTGTTTAATACATTTTATGTGCAACCTATCAATGGCTAGTTATTTTTTTTGCCTTGTGTCCCGCAGCAATATTTTTCAACAAAACATTCAAGAAGTATTGTATAAGGTCCGGCAAGTAATAGAATAACATATTTGTTATACATGTATCTCTTTGAAAACACTAATTGAAATAGATAATAATCAGAAAATGCTTAACGTTTTTTATTTCAAGAAATTAAACTAAATACAAAATATAGTGTTGAAAAAAAAAGAGAGAAGTTTTATGGTTTCTAAGTACGTTATAACGTTCCCAAAATGTTCTGAAAACAAGGACACCAAGTCCAAGATGCCACTGTAACACATTTTTTAGTGCATTTTGTTTTTATTGGAAGAGAGTCAAATACAGCAAAAATGTCTGGTCATGGGGAGCATCCCACCCAAAAACACTCGGTCCTTCCTTTAGGGTTTAACAATCACAAATTAAATTGAATAAAAGTTTGTAATGTAATTATTGATTTTTAATTTAAAACGTTGGGTGAAAGCCACAGCTTGCCTTGTCAGACGTCTTTGACAGATTATTTAAGTTAGCTACCACAAAATGCTTTGCATTCTTATGAATTTCATCATCATGTTCAGTTTAGCTTCATGGTAACAGTGAAGATGCAGAAGTCAATTTCTATAAATATAAGGGGACACTCTGATATTCCTTTTTAATGTTATGTCCGAGATTGGTTAAATGTAATTTTTTTTAAATGTTTCCATTAAGATTCAACTCACAGCACAACAATTTGTTATCTTATGGTGCTGCTAAAAAAAAGATTGATTTAAAAACTACATACTATTAGCATGTGCCTTGTTTTATGGTTACCCCTTACTCAGCAATGCACCATAAAAAAAAAGAAATATGAACTCCATTGAATGTAAAACAAAAGTTCTGTCCATACTATCTCATTATTTTGAATTAGTTTCGCCTTATTTTGAAAGTTAAAATCTCCTTAAAAATGGATTCACGTCCACAAGCATACATAATTAAGATTTATTAGTCGTACTCGAAACCACCTCAGGAGGTAGTCTCGTATCCAACTCTAGAAAATCCGCATCAGGTAGTGCGGTTTATCAGAAGTGTGGACGCTGTAATTAAAAACTACATGTTTTGTGTATCCTCCAATATCCCAAAATGCTTTGTGGTATGTTTGGCTTAAATTATAGCAAGATTGGAAGGATTGCTATCACTGCATCTTTAGACTTTATTCATTTTATGCTTCAAAAATCTTTCAGGACATCTCTGTTAAACTAGTGGGAAAATCGTTTTTCTTCAATCGTACTTGTACTTGCTAGAACCAAAGTCATTGTATTTATCTTGCTCTTAACCGTAGTTATTACTTGTACTGTTTTCCTTGAAATGTATTTTTGTTTACGACTGTAAGTCGCCCAGGATAAGGGCTGCAAAACACCAGAAACCTAAATAAATAAATAAATAAATAAATGTAAAAAAATATAAATAATAATAATTATAATATTTTCATAAAATAAATAATAAACAAAACAACAGCGTTAAATTAGGCGACTGCAAAATGAAATTAATATTAAAAAGTAGGATCGAATGAACAAATTACGTTTTTTTTTTTTTTTTTTTGAAATAAAATTAAGAGGACCAGAATTAGTCTCAGGCAAAGATATGAAGGTAAAACAAAGATTGTTTGTAATTAACAGCTTTTTCTGAGTTTAATTATAAAACAGAATCAGCTCAATTTGTTTAAAGAGGACTTCACCTGATTAAAATAAAAAGCTGAAAACTTCAAGCCCTACTTGTGTGTGTGTTCGGATTTACTTTTTCCGCAATACTGGTAATATTTAATTTATAAATATTTAATTTATGCAAACTGCAGTTACTGACAGGCTTGATAATTGAGGCAATACTGAATCTTTCAGTTAATTCTTATGAAAAATAAATAAAAAAATTGGTGGACTGAGCCGGACTAGATGGTGTCAAGTATTAAAAAAAAAAATTGATTGCAAAATAGTATTTACTAATTTCTATTGATAATATATTTCTGGCAACCTATTTTATGTTTGTATTTTAAATACATTTGAGACCACTGTTGTCTTTTAAATATTTTCCGTGACTATGTTGCCATCCTTATGCTTCACTGTTAACCGAAAGGTTTGTGGTTTGAGCTCAAACAGGAACTCTTTTTATATTAAACTGGCCAGCCAGATTGCCTTCCCAGGCGGCCTTCTCAAGAGAGGCCAAGCTTCTAATTTCTCCAGTTGTAAAGGGTGCGGTGGCCAAGTGGTAAGGTGTTTGGTCCCGTAAATTGAGGATCACGTCTTCAAACCCTGTCTGTACCTTGTTGCTGTCTTTGAAACACTATTTTTTGCTTCTAGCTGAAATAAAAAAATGTTAACGTGCATTTTGTATTTTAATTTAGAAAAAAAGGGGGCACTCGGATTTGAACCAGGGACCTCTTGATCTGCAGTCAAATGCTCTACCACTGAGCTATACCCCCAACTCACTAGCCTATTCCAGCTATGCCCTTTTCTGCCAAGCACAACCAACGGTGCCGAGCTGCAGTTTCAGAAATGCAACCTATCAATGGCTAGTTATTTTTTACCTTGTGTCCCGCAGCAATATTTTTCAACAAAACATTCAAGAAGTATTGTATAAGGTCCGTCAAGTAATAGAATAACACGTTGTTATACATGTATCTCTTTGAAAACACTAAGCGAAATAGATAATAATCAGAAAATGCTTAACGTTTTTTATTTCAAGAAATTAAACTAAATACAAAATATAGTGTTGAAAAAAAGAGAGAAGCTTTATGGTTTCTGAAGTACGTTATAACGTTCCCCAAAATGTTCTGAAAACAAGGACACCAAGTCCAAGATGCCACTGTAACACATTTTTTAGTGCATTTTGTTTTTATTGGAAGAGAGTCAAATACAGCCAAAAAATGTCTGGTCATGGGGGGAGCATCCCACTGAAAAACACTCGGTCCTTCAAAGGGTTTAGCAAAGGTTGGTTTGCTTGAGCTCACCCTAGAAAAGTGGTTGTTACT
>JAHFZB010001334.1:0-11392 GCA_036884735.1 Huso huso | reverse complement strand
AATGATTCTCGGTGTTAGATCTCCCTCTCGACCTGTGAGGGCACTGTGTAAAAGGAACAGAGTACCCTTAACTAAATGGCACGACAATTTATTCCATAGGGTAGGTGGAGGTCGGTCATTTAGGAAAGGGCGGCTATTTGTATCAAAACTCAGTGACCCAGATGGTAAACGGTGTGGCATCCGAGGATTGAGGAGGATGATGATGCTTGTTAACCTAGGGGTCATGAGCGAGGATATAAATAGGGGACATAATGCGTGTGATCTGTTGCTTTTGTGAATGGTTAGGAAAGAACCTAAAAGGAGTCCCTGCATGTAAAAAACATGAGTGTTTTGTTAGTCTGTCTTGTCTAAAATATTACTAACACGATCCGGAGCTGCAGCCTCAGGCCAGCATTAAACCCGGACACCAGCACTTCACTTTCCACTGAGAACTGTCTTTTCACCACAAGCACTTAAATCACGCACCGTGGGAACTGTGTCTGTGTCTTTTGTGTTTTGTGTGGGTGATAAAACTTGACTTTTTGGTTGCGGGTCAAACCCGTGGGATTTTACAAACCGAAGTGATACACGATCCGCTGTAATCACTTCCATCATTATTATTTATAGGTGTTTTGCCTTAAGGCTCTGGACATTGTAGTAATTTATCAATAAAGACCCTTGCACCTGTTAGTAATTGTCTGTGTGATTTGTACCTGCACTGCACTCACCTGTATCCATTCACCACTTTGCCACAGTCCCGCATAAAAGATTAATTCTAAAACTGAATGCAGTAGGGATTCAAGGAAATGCATGCACATGGATTAGGGAGTGGTTAACATGTAGAAAACAACAAAAATACTGATTAGAGGGAGAAACCTCAAAATAGAGCGAAGTAACCAGTGGAGTACCACAGGGATCAGTATTAGGTCCTCTGCTATTCCTAATCTACATTAATGATTTAGATTCTGGTATAGTAAGCAAACTTTTGCAGACGACACAAAAATAGGAGGAGTGGCAAACACTGTTGCAGCAGCAAAGGTCATTCAAAATGATCTAGACAGCATTCAGAACTGGGCAACACATGGCAAATGACATTTAATATAGAAAAGTGTAAGGTACTGCACGCAGCAATAAAAATGTGCATTATAAATACCATATGGGAGATACTGAAATTGAAGAAGGAACCTATGAAAAAGACCTAGGAGTTTATGCTGACTCCTAAAATGTCTTCATTTTTAGACAATGTGGGAAGCTATAAAAAAAGGCCAAAAGATGCTCGGATTATATTGTGAGAAGTGCTGAATTTAAGTCAAGGGTAGTAATGTTAAAACTGTACAATGCATTAGTAAGACCTCATCTAGAATATTGTGTTCAGTTCTGGTCACCTCACTGCAAAATGATATTGCTGCTCTAGGGACTTTCGACCTGAAACAAGGCACAAGGACCAGGGGTCACAAATGGAGATTAGATACAGAACAGAAAATAGGAGGCACTTTTTACACAGAGAATTGTGAGGGGTCTGGAACCAGCTCCCCCAGTAATGTTGTTGAAGCTGACACCCTGGGATCCTTCAAGAAGCTGCTTGATGAGATTCTGGGATCAATACGCTACTAACAAACCAAACGAAAGCAAGATGGGCTGAATGGCCTCCTTTCATTTGTAAACTTTCTTATGTTCTTATGTTCTTAAGATATTAAAACATCCATGTTTCATTCAGCCATCTGTGTGTTACAATTAAAAAGCATGATTAAGAGCTCATAAAATTACTAAGCTCAGCCTGCACCCATCTCAATGCTTTCCCATTTGGCATAATCCTAATTTTCTGATAGCAGGTAAACTCTTTGAGTTTATTTCCTGGAGGCAAAAGAGTATGTCTTGTCTAAACGATCTTTTTGAGGACAGGACGTTTTATCTTTTGAGAGGCTGCTGGAAAATTGTGGTTTCGTAAAAAAAAAAAAAATAAACTACTTTTCAACTTATTGAAATGAGGCAGTCCTTAAAACTAAAACCATCCATCCAACTAATACTTATGCCCCCTTTTGTTTTGGCTCAGAGTTTTAAAATACAGAGGGTTGAATCAGTGTGTTTCTAATATATATTGTTTCTTGAAATCCAATGAAAGGAGATTATCGCACCCATTAAATTGTCATCTTAAATTGCCACGATTCTGTTTTGTGGGTGACACTGAGCACTCTATCTTGTATCCTTGGCTGTGACAAGGGGACCTTTAGCTTTGACCTTACTTTAAAAAACAATTACAACATTTTTTATCGCTGTCCCTTACAATTGCTCAAAAAAGTAATTTCACTAAACTGGAAAAATAGAGAGCTAGCACAATTGTTAAATGTAATGTTAGATCATGCATCTATACTTGACAAATACAATGAATCTAATGAAATATGGGACCCTTTTTTATATCTTGCATGACTCAGGAGGTATTATGTTCATGCATTTGCATGCATACATGGAAAACCATATGGTTATTTTCCTCATTCTCATTTATACACAGCTTGTTTAAATAATAATAATATTACTATCAATTCTAATACTCAGTAGTAATGTTCCCTGAGGAGGGTGTGGGTTTTTTAAGGAGGGGTTTTGCTCATTTTAGTTGTTCTCTTTTTGAAGACAATAAAAAAAAACAAGAGCAGAGGGCCGAGATGGTGAAATGAATGCACTAAACACAATGAAAGCTATATTTATAGGCTTTGAACTGAGAGAGTAGCAAAGTCTGTCTCTATTAAAGTTTACCACAGTAAATTTGCTTTTCCTGTAATTATACTACACATTTATTATAGTTTACTATGGATTTGAATATCTTACAAGTCTGGATTTTACAATGCTTACCTATACTTTAGTACACTGTGCTATGCATTTACTATGGTACATTTTATAAGGGATGTTAGGGGCTGCCCTTCCTTCCATCTAAGTTTCAAAATGTACACATAGCATCAGGCCAAGATCTAAACTAGAAAACATAATTCACTTCACTAGTAATCTCCTGCGTTAAAGAATCCAAGAACTCAGATTTGCTGAGCAATTATGTGGTTTCACCCTTGAATGATTTTACAAGGCAGGCAGATTTAATCGCACATAAAACTGCAGGTGCTCTGTTCAGTTACCTAATGTGGGCGATTTGACTTGGCAAGGAAGCCTACATGTTAACAATCAATTAACGGGCCAGCACTGGGAGGGATGGACAGTGGGAATGGAAAAGATGAAAAACAACAAGGGAAGGGATATAAATGGCACCCTGCAGCTTTCCTGTTTCCCTTTAGAGATATAGCATTAAATTACATTTTCCATTTCACAAGGGCTCACATCACTAGTAAAGACTCTCTTATATATGGACTATGGGACCGCAGTGCATATTCTGTGTAATATGAGGAAAGCATTGCCTGCTTGGAAACACTTTGCACTAATACGGGTTGGAGTGTTGAGGGGGCTGGCATTTGTCAGGATGATTTACAATATAGCTTATAAAATAGTTCCATAAATCTTACCTGTTGTACTCTTCCATTAGTTATATAGATCTTAAATGTGCTGGTTTGAACAAAATAGCTGTCATAGTAAACAGAAGTCTCTGTTTGCAAGTTATGATTTTGCACTTCCTCAGTCATTTCACCTGGAAGGTGGAATTTTCACCTCACTTCTTCAATGGCTTTTTTTCCTATTATTAGCCAGCCATGCTTTCAATCAGTAACATACGTTGACCCAGAAGACAGCTGAGGTGAAATGTCCTAGGAAGTGCAAGAAACATTTACAACGAGAGGAGGCCATTCAGCCCATCTTGCTCGTTTGGTTGTTAGTAGTTTATTGA
The DNA here is from genome assembly GCA_036884735.1 of Huso huso. NCBI lineage: Eukaryota > Metazoa > Chordata > Actinopteri > Acipenseriformes > Acipenseridae > Huso > Huso huso. The sequence goes on along the minus strand of JAHFZB010001334.1, from coordinate 7,593 downwards.
TCCCAGAATCTCATCAAGCAGCTTCTTGAAGGATCCCAGGGTGTCAGCTTCAACAACATTACTGGGGAGTTGGTTCCAGACCCTCACAATTCTCTGTGTAAAAAAAGTGCCTCCTATTTTCTGTTCTGAATGCCCCTTTATCTAATCTCCATTTGTAACCCTGGTGCTTGTTTTTTTTTCAGGTCTAAAAAAGTCCCCTGGTCGAAACATTGTCAATACCTTTTAGAATTTTGAATGCTTGAATCAGATCACTTTCGTAGTCTTCTTTGTTCAAGACTGAACAGATTCAGTTCTTTTAGCCCGTCTGCATATGACATGCCTTTTAAACCCGGGATAATTCTGGTTGCTATTATTTTTATTTATTTCTTAGCAGACGCCCTTATCCAGGCACCTTTTTGTAACAAGGTGACCAGAACTGAACACAATATTCTACGTGAGGTCTTACTAATGCATTGTAAAGTTTTAAAATTACTTCCCTTGATTTAAATTCAACACTTTTCACTATATATCCAAGCATCTTGTTGGCCTTTTTTATAGCTTCACCACATTGTCTAGATGAAGACATTTCAAGTCAACATAAACTCCTAGGTCTTTTTTCATAGATTCCTTCTTCAATTTCAGTATCTCCCATATGACATTTATAATGCACATTTTTTTATTGCCTGCGTGCAGTACCTTTTCTATTAAATGTCATTTGCCATGTGTCTGCCCAGTTCTGAATGCTGTCTAGATCATTTTGAATGACCTTTGCTGCTGCAACAGTGTTAGCCACTCCTCCTATTTTTGTGTCATCTGCAAATTTAACAAGTTTGCTTACTATACCAGAATCTAAATCATTAATGTAGATTAGGAATAGCAGAGGACCTAATACTGATCCCTGTGGTACACCACTGGTTACCTCCTGCCCATTTTGGAGGTTTCTCCTCTAATCAGTACTTTCTGTTTTCTACATGTTAACCACTCCCTTAATCCATGTGCATACATTTCCTTGAATCCCTACCGCATTCAGTTTTAGAATTAATCTTTTATGCGGGACTTTGTCAAAGGCTATCTGGAAATCTAAATAAACCATGTCATATGCTTTGCAATTATCCATTGTCGATGTTGCATCCTTAAAAAAAAATCAAGCAGGTTAGTTAGACACGATCTGCCTTTCCTAAAACCATGCTGACTGTCTCCCAGGATACTGTTACCATATAGGTACTTTTTCCATTTTGGATCTTATTATGGTTTCCATAAGTTTACATATAATATAGAAGTCAGGCTTATTGGTCTGTAGTTACCTGGTTCGGTTTTGTCTCCCTTTTGTGGATCGGTATTACTATGTTGCATCATTTGTTGTGTTTCTGATTTTCGTTTGTGAAATCTTTTAATGCAATTTGATACCTCTTGACCAATCTAGAAATGAGTTGCGTTGTAATATAAATCTAAAAGTCTCCGATTAGCAGTAACACTGGACTATCTAATGTTACCTTCAAGGTAGTCCTGGATTAGTACTAAGTAGGTGCTAATTGGGGTCTGTGAAACCCTTAAAAAAGATAACTGGCGGTGTCCAATGTTAAACGCATAACAATGTGTAGTTTAGCAAAGTAAAATCCTATAGTTAATTACAACAGTGCCTGTGTAACTGTCCCCTGTCGGTGAGATGAGAGGTTAAAAGCTCTGTAACCATGAATGCTCCAGTTCGTCCCAGCCTCCTCATTTGGATGACCTAACCTTGGCGGCGCTGCAGAATCACAGTACTGCACTGGATTACTAGGCCTGTTTTGGTTCATACTGTAATGACCCTGGCTGTGCTGTAACCCAGGGTCAACAGTTCAATGGCAGCAGATGTTCAGAGACATCAGTGATGGGAGAATCGCCACCAGCCAGAAACTCGGCTTGCCACGCGAGCGGGACCCTGTTGCAACACTGTTGTCACAAATCAAGGGACGTTGCAACCATCAGGGATTGAGAGCAGGAAACCATGTCTGCTTGGGATTGGGATTATTTTGTCACAGTCTGAGTAGCACTATGCTGTTCAGCTGTATTTGTACCACCTGTCAAGTGTAGAGTCCCGGTTTAATAAACTATGTATTCGAGAACTTGCAAAACCTGTGTGAGCCTGTTTCCATTTTCCTGCAAACACTACAATACCATTGTTAAAAAAATGTATCCATTACCATTGTGGAGGCTTCTTGCTGCCCTTTACTAAAGCTGTTATGTTTTAGTTTTGACACATGCAGAACATTCATTGGGCCTTTACTATATTTTTTCCAACGACAAGACTCTTGTCCAGGTTATTTATTGCATTTATATAGTGCTTTTTTTACAAAAGTATTGCAAAGTACTTGACAGTACATAGCAGAAAAAGAACAAACCACAATACATTTGTATAAGTATGTCACACATACAACTGCAACAATTTAAATAACAGATTTAAATAACAGTATACACATAATAATGATACAAAAGCAGCAATTTTAAAGTTACATTAAAACCCACTAAGATAAGAAAGCCATTTTTAAAAAAAAGTGCATTTTTAGTCTTGACTTGAAAACTATGAACAGTCCCAGCTTCCCTGGACAAGCGAAGGCAGAGCATTCCATAATTTAGCCCTGCCTCCCGTGCTGCTTTGTGGGACCCCTCGGAATAACCAGCAGCCCCAAAGATCCTGTGATCTCAGAGTGCGGATTGGAAGATATGGGATCAGTAACTCCTGCAAATAACTAGGGTGCTTATCCATTCAGTACCTTGTAAGTTAACAGCAAAATCTTAAAATCAATTCTATACTGCACAGGGAGCCAGTGTAAAGAGGCCAAAACACTGGTAATATGTTCACTTTTCCTGGGATTAGTCAGAATTCTAGCAGCAGTATTCTGAACAAGCTGCAAGCAGGATAATTACACGCGAGGGATACCAGAAAAAAGTGCATTGCGATAATCAAAATGAAACACAGGCATGCATTAGTCTCTGGCATCAGAAATAATAATAATAATAATATTTTTTTTATATATAGCCTTTCATAGTGGACCACCATCACAAAGAGCTTTACAGATGTAGGCTGTGAGCTGTGCATTATATGCAGTTTCACTTTACAATAGGACATTGATTTAACATCTCATCTGCAGGATGGAGCACATGGGAGGTTAAGTGACTTGCTCAGGGTCACACAGTGAGTCAGTCTGTGGCAGAGGTGGGATTTGAACCAGTGACCTTCTGGTTACAAGCCCTGGACTTTAACCACTGGACCACACTGCCTCCAATACAATACAAATTGGTCAAAGTTTGGCTATATTTCTCAAATGGTAAAAAATATACTTTTAGTAACTTCCCTAATATGAGTCTCAAATGATATATCAGGATAAAAGATGACCCCCTAAACTCTTAATTTCTAGTTTAAGTTTTGATGAGAGGCTGCAAGGGTCAGCTCATGTAATCCCACATTTTTAGTTGGTTCTGTGAGCCCACTAGCATAACCTTTGTTTTATCTGAATTCAACATTAAAAAATTCTGTGACATCCAATGCTGAAGGCAAGTAGCTAATAACACCCATGCAGAAGAAATTCCTGGCTTTAGGGACAAATATAGCTGGGTAACATCAGCATAGCAATGGAAGTTCACTCCGTGTCTGCAGATAATGTCAGCTAACGGAAGCATATATAATGAAAACAACAAGGGACCTAGAATGGAGTCCTCTTAACGGGTGTTCCACACAATGAAAGCTCAGCCTCAATTCCTTAAAGCAGAACAGGGCGTTGACCTTTTCACTTGGCAAATCAACAGCATTTAAGAGTGCTACACCTGGAGGGGGTAGGCCAGGGCCTGTATGGCTCGATTAAACATCTAGACCAAAAATGCTGCCAACTGCCACAGACAACTAAAAAATTAATCCAATTGCAAAACATTTTTTCTGAAATATTCTGTTAAATCCCATTTTCAATTAATTTCCACTTTTATTGATATAATTAGCATCCATTGTAATGTTGACACAGAAGGTGGTGCATTAAGCAAGAGGAATTATGTTTTCAATGCTTTGGGGCTCTTGTTCCTTCAAGGAGAATCTATAAATACGCTTATAGGTGCAAATACTTACACATAGCAATCTGTATGCACTCTGAAGTACTGAGGACAGATGCACAGACCCAGGCACTCCACAAATTGCACCAATGACCAGCATTGTTGTATATCAAAGTCACACAACAGCAAGCAGACACAATGATTATAGCATTCAGCTCATGTCACAGCAAACATTCAGCCCAGTGACCCCCAAATTTCATAAGTGCTAAAAAAAAAAAGTGGATGTTATTTAACCCGTTTCTCCTTCTGTACTGGATCTCATATACAGAACAATGAACTCGATTTGGATGCATCTGCAGCTCTAACATCCTGAAACACAGCAAAGGCTAAAGCATATATTGCTTGGTGAAGCAGGTCTTCACTGTGATTTGAATGCTAATAGAGCAACAGGCATGTTTAATGTGTTTTTTGCAAAGTTGCAGGAAGTGGTAGAGTCAGTTTCAAGGCCCATATGAGACAGTAAGAGAACATGAACGCAGTAGCGATGTTTGCCACAAGTCTGTACTCTGCCAGAAGCGAAGTTTGTGTGTACTGTGCAGTATCTGCACTCCTCGTCAAACCACACAAGGGACGGGAGCCTTTGGTGATGACTCCATCTCTACTCACACATCATCCACTATACAGTTAAAGAAGGTTATTCAATTCATCAAAATGGACTTTGTAAATACAGTCATATAAATACTATTCAAAACACATGATCTAAAAGTACAGTGTATTAAAACATTTTGAGCAAAAGTACACACACACACACAGTGGCGTTTGTCCAACAATGGTCCCATGCAAAAGCTTGATTCATGGGCCCCTATTCCCTATTCTTACCAATAATACTACGCTATGATACCATGACTTTCAAACAGGGCAACAAATCCACATTATTAAATGTACAGGGAATGCAAGCAGGGAAGCAGAAGGATCAGATTGCTCGTCGTAAGTAACTCTGACCTCTAGGGAATTATATTTGATGCTAACCTAGTGCGCCAGCACTTTTCAGCCAGCTCACCAAAGGGCCTTATCACCAAAGGGCCAGTAGTCTAAACTGTGGTAGTCAAGTGAGGACAGGCCAACATGGACCAGCTGCAAAATGTTCTATCCTAGCAACGAACGAAAGCTCCAACTCTATACCAGGTTTGCATATATTTCATTTTTTTTTTTTTTATTAGTGAATGCTCTCGTGCCTTCTGTACCTGTCTGTTTTTGCCTCCCCTGCACCACCCTCCCCATAGCCATTTCTACTTCCTTTCTTTTACTGCCCCTAACATGCCTAACTTTAATATCCCTGTAATCCTCTCCTCTCGTTCCCATTGTCACGAGTGACCCTAAACCCATCTTCCCTTGTACAAGGTAAAAAGCACCTTTATTGAGTGAAGGGTATATGCGGCAGAGAAGTCTTCCCCACTAATGATGGGAATGTGAATGTAGAGATGGAGCCCAGCTAACAAGATTTCAGTTTTGCAGGTATCAAGTAAAAGGCCCTAGTTGCCCACACCTGTGATGTAAAAGCGCTGGATGCACAGGCCTGTCGTGGTGTTCACAGAACCAGTCAGAGCTGAGCCTGGTGCAGAGTCTGAATCCTGTTGGGGAACGCGCTGAGTTATTAGACATGGATTGGATGATTTAAACCGGCCTGTATTGATTGAAATAATATGATATATGCTTTGTCAATAATTATATAGTCATAATGTATGTTCCTTTCAAAAAGATCAGTATACTCCAGTAGAAAACAATGGATAAATGTTGTGTGCAGTCTATGAAAGCACCTGCTGGAAGGGAGTCAAACTCTGCATGCTCTTATCATAAGGCCTTGTTTAACATATTCCAGTTTTACGAAAAAGAAAAGTAGTTTATTTTGTTACTTTACTTTCATTACTTAATGTTTCATATTAATCAACACCAAAAAAATTGGCAAAAGGCTAGATGTCTTAAAACCTGCTTCAACTGGATTTTGTATGAACAGAGAAAGGGGTCAGACTTAATTCAGTAAAATAATATTACCATTGCTAGGAGCAACTATTATACTGAAGTAACTGAATTAGAAATGTTGATATTATAAAAAATCATATAAAGAGTTAAACTATTTTACAAATAACATTATTATTGTTGAAAAAAGAACATATTACAGTTAAAAAACAAAAAGAAATCCAGTACTAACTGACACTGTCAGAGAATATTGTAATATTGTAACTGTGTTTTACAGAATGTAAAACCAGCATAAATAATATTGTAGCAAATTATGAACAGGTTACAATGATTTGAACTAAGAAACTGAACAAGTGTTAATGTTAGGAAAAAGCTGTCTATGTGATTATTAGTGTTATTAGTGCACATACACTTGTGGAAGCCTGTAACCTTCTGAAAAAAAAGCAGGCATCTGGGGAACTAAACACGGAGGCTAGGTATTACACATTAACTAAACAAAAGGGTAACCCTTTTTAGACAGAATCGATATTTGAAACTAAAACACCTACTTGATTTTATTTGATTGAGTGTTGTTTCTAAGCATAGAGGTTTTAAATAAAGTATTCTGATCTAATAATAGAGGGACAAACTCTCTGAAGAGAAATTGTATGTTTTAAGTATTTTGATCTAATAAGAAACATAATATTTAAACTAACAAATATTTTTTTTGTTTAAGGCTCTACTGTAATACAAAGACTGTAAAAGCAGGAGCGAGCATTTAATTTAACCAATTTAAGAATGAGTTCAGTTTCTTTCTCCAACTAAACAAAAAAATCTTTTAGACATTACAATATCCATTAAATCAAAGAATATAAATGTTTAGTTTATATAAAGATTTTACTGCAATAAAAAAAACAGAAACTGTTAGGTTGGAATATTAGACAAATAGTAAACTGTATTCAATAATTTTAGTACACAAAAAACCCACAGAAAAACAGTCTTGCACCCATCTGCTTGCAAGCAGACTGGTGCTAGATGTGGAAGGTTCTTTTGGCAGTCAAAGTGAGATTTACTTGTAGTCTGCAGTTTTGAATCCAAGGTCTTTCTATAATAAGAAACCTCACAGTAGAAGAGAGCATTTCACCTAATTAGGGAGGAATCCAGTCACAGTTCTTATCAAATAAGTAGCGACTTTCTTTGGGGAGAAAAACTGACTTCATGAGGTTAAGTGCTTACAATGGTATTTCATATTAATCAAAACAATAGTCTTGGCAAGAAAACAATGTGTCTGAATCCTGCTTGAGCAGGCAACTTTCAGAAACAGAGAGAGGTCAGGCATAGTCCGAGAATGGCACAGTTAAATAAGGCTATTATACTTAACATGTTTATTATAGCTTAAATTTAAATGAAAATAACTAAACTGACCACTGAATACATATTCAAAGGCAGTCTTTGTCCCATACTTTGTTAACACACTTATATGAAGTTAAACTGGCCCATTGACAACACACTGAAAAGGTAACATAATATGTGACTAGGAGGGGACATATATTTTTAACTCAACTAAATATAATCAAATAGAGCTGGTGTTACATATTAAAAACATCTCTCATATATACACATATTATAGCAAGGATT
>JAHFZB010001333.1:0-11450 GCA_036884735.1 Huso huso | reverse complement strand
GGCTCCAGCCAATGGGTAAAACTAATCCACTGGGTCGTCAGAACGCTGAACAGAGATGCGAACAACCAGATGGTCGGCTTTCCTGGAACAGAGTCAAAGAAACCAGCCAGAGACGGTCATTGTCGGATAACACTGCCTGGGCAAGGGGAGCAATAGACGGGTGGTGGAAGCCCGGCCCGGGCTGTGGGACCTGTCCTCCAGGGCCATGGAACCCTGCCTGGTCAAATGGGAGCAATAGCCCGGTGGTGGAAGCAAGAAGTGGAAGCCAGCCCTGGGCAGTGGGAAGCTGTCCCATGGGTGGTGGAACCCCTGGGCCTGGGCAAGTGGGAGCAATAGTCTGGGTGGTGGGAAGCCATCCACGGGCACTGGGATATGTCCCCGGGGTTTCATGGAACCCAGGCTGGGCAAGAGGGAGCAGAGGCCTGGATCGTGTTGCCAGCCCGGGCTGGGGAGCTGTCCACGGGATCGTGGAACCCAGCCTTGGAAAGTGGGAGCAGAGGCCTGGTCGTGGAAGCCAGCCAGGGCAAGGGATCTGTCCATAGGGTTGGGGGACCCCAGGCTGGGCAGAATGGGGAGCAGAGGCCTGGATCTGTGGAAGCCAGCCCGGGCAGTGGGCAGTGAAGCTGTCTCAGGGTCATGGAACCCTGCCTGTGTGCAAGGGGAGCAATGGTCTGGGTGGTGGTAGCCAGCCTGTGTAAGTGGGAATCCAGCCGGGGCAGTGGAAGCTGTCCCGGTGTCGTGATGAACCCTGCCTGGGCAAAATGGGAAATGGGGCCTGGGTGGTGGAAGCCAGCCCAGGGTGGTGGAAGCCAGCCCTGGGCAGTGGGAAGTCCACAGGGTTGTGGAACCCTGCCTGGAGCAGAAGTGGGAGCAATGGCAGCCCAGTCGTGGAAGCCAGCCCTGGGCAGTGGAAGCTGTCCCCGGGTCGTGGAACCCTGCCTGGGCAAATGGGAACAATAGCACGGGTGGTGGGAAGCCAGCCTGGGCACTGGAAGCCAGCCGGGGCAGTGGAAGCTGTCCCCAGGGTGGTGGAGACAATGCCTGGGCAAGTGGGGAGCAATAGCCCGGGTGGTGGAAGCCAGCCCGGGCAGTGGAAAGCCAGCCCAGGGTGGGGAACCCTGTCTGGGCAAATGGGAACAATAGCCTGGGTGGTTGGAAGCCAGCCCTAGCAGGGCAGTGGAAGCCAGCCGGGGCAGTGGGAAGCTGTCCCCAGGGTCGTGGAACCCTGCCTGGGCAAGTGGGGAACAATAGCCCGGGTGGTGGAAGCCAGCCTGGGCAGCTGGTGGCCAGCCGGGGCAGTGGGCAGCTGTCCACTGGGTCAGTGAACCCTGCCTGGGCAAGTGGGAGCAATAGCCTGGGTGGTGTGGAAGCCAGCCCAGGGCAGTGGGGGAAAGCTTCCAGCCCTGGGCAGTGGGTCTGTCCACAGGGGTTGTGGAACCCTGCCTGGTGGTGGGAACAATAGCCTAGGCAAGGTGGAAGCCAGCCTGGGCAGTGGAAGCTGTCCCGGGTCGTGGAACCCCTGCCTGGGCAAGTGGGACAGCAATAGCCCGGTGGTGGGAAATCCAACCTGGGCAAGGGGAATCCAGCCGAGGGCAGTGGAAACTGTCCCTGGGTGGTGGAGAACCTGCCTGGGCAAGTGGGGGCAATAGTCTGGGTGGTGGAAGCCAGCCCAGGGCAGTGGAAGCTTTTCCCAGGGGAGTGGAACTGTCCACTCAGAAATGGGAACCCTGCCCGGGCAAAGTGGGGGCAACAGCCTGGGCAGTGGCTTGCCCGGAGCAGTGGAAGCTGTCCCCGGGGTGGAAACCGGAACCCTGCCTGGGCAAGTGGGGAGCAATAGCCGGGTGGTGGAAGCCAACCTGGGCAAGTGGGGGAACCAGCCCGGGGCAGTGGAGAGAGCTGTCCCCAGGGTCGGAACACTGCCTGGGCAAGAGTTGGGAGCAATAGCCCGGGGAAGCCAGGTGAATCCAGCCAGGCTGTGGGACCTGTCCTCCACTGGGTCGTGGAACCCCTGCCTGGTCAGAATGGGGAGCAATAGCCTAAGGTGGTGGATGCCAGCGGGGCAAGTGGAAAGCCAGCCCAGGGCAGTGGGCAAGCTGTCCATGGGGTCGTGGAACCCCTGCCTGGGCATGGGGGGCAATAGTCCTGGGTGGTGGGGAAGCCATCCCCGTGGCACTGGGATATGTCCCCGGCGTTGTGGAACCCAGCCTGGGCAAGTGGGAGCAATAGCCCCGGTGGTGGAAGCCTGCCTGGGCTGCCCAGGGCAGTGGAAGCTGTCCCGGGATGGTGGAACACTGCCTGGGCAAGTGGGAGCAATAGGCCTGGGTGGTGGAAGCCAGCCAAGGGCTGTGGGATCTGTCCTCAGGGTTGTGGAACCCAGCCTGGGCAAGTGGGAGCAGAGGCCTGGGTGGTGGATGCCCGCCCCGGGCAGTGGAAGCTGCCCTGGGCAGTGAACCCTGCCTGTCCAAGGGGTGCAATGGAACCCTGCCTGGGCCATGTGTGGAGCAATAGTCTGGGTGGGCCTTTGTCCACTGGGCACTGAATATGCCTGGGGGTTGGGAGCCCAGGCTGGGTGGTGGGGCCAGCCCAGGATCGTGTGAAGCCAGCCCTGGGCTGTGGGAGCTGTCCAGGGGATTGTGGGAACCCTGCCTGGGCAAGTGGGAGCAGAGGCCGTGGGAAGCCAGCCTGGGCAGTGGGATCTGTCCCGGGGGTGGATCCCTGCCTGGGCAAGTGGGAACAGAGGACTGGTGGTGGAAGCCAGCCTGGGCAGTGGAAGCTGTTTCAGGGTCATGGAACCTGTCCCGTGGGTGGGTGCAATGCCTGGGCAAGTGGGAGCAATAGCCTGTGTGGTGGAATCCAGCCCAGGGCAGTGGAACCTGTTCCCTGGGTCGTGGAACCTGCCTGTTCAAATGGGAACAATAGCCTGGTTGTGGAAGCCAGCCCAGGGCAAGTGGAAGCCAGCCCTGGGCAGTGGAAAGCTGTCCCAGGGTTGTGGAACCCTGCCTGGGCATGTGGGAGCAATAGCCCGGTGGTGGAAGCCAGCCTGGGCAGGTGGGCAGCCAGGGGAGTGGGCAGCTCCACTGGGTCGTGGAACCCTGCCTGGGCAAAGTGGGGCAATAGTCTGGGTGGTGGAAACCAGCCCAGAGGGCGGTGGAAGCCAGCCCCGGGGGAGTGGGCCTTGTCCACTGGGTCGTGGAACCCTGCCTGGGCAAGTGGGGGCAATAGCCTGGGTGGTGGAAGCCAGCTCAGGGCAGTGGAAGCCAGCCCTGGGCAGTGGAAGCTGTCCACTGGGTGGTGGGCAGCTGCCTGGGCAAGTGGGAGCAATAGCCGGGTGGTGGGAAGCCAGCCTGGGCAAGTGAAAGCAAGCCCAGGGCAGTGGAAGCTGTCCCCGGGTCAGGAACACTGCCTGGGCAAGGGGGAGGAATAGACGGTGGTGGAAGCCAGCCCGGGCTGTGGGACCTGTCCTCAGGGTGGGTGGAACCCTGCCTGGTCAAATGGGAGCAATAGCCGGGTGGTGAAAGCCCCCGCCTGGGCAGGTGGAAGCCAGCCCTGGGCAGTGGGAAGCTGTCCATGGGGTCGTGGAACCCTGCCTGGGCAAGTGGGAGCAATAGTCTGGGTGGTGGAAGCCATCCACGGGCACTGGGATATGTCCCCGGGGTTGTGGAACCCAGGCTGGGCAAGTGGAGGGACAGAGGCCTGGATGCGGGAAGCCAGCCCAGGGTGGTGGAAGCCAGCCCGGTGCAGTGGGAGATGTCCCCGGAGTTGTGGAACCCAGGCTGGGCAAGTGGGAGAAGAGGCCTGGGTAGTGGAAGCCAGCCCAGGGTGGTGGAAGCCAGCCCGGTGCAGTGGGAGATGTCCCCGGGGTCGTGGAACCATGCCTGGGCAAGTGGGAGCAATAGCCCGAGAGGTGGAAGCCAGCCTAGGCAAGTAAAAGCCAGCCCGGGGCAGTGGAAGCTGTCCACTGGTTCGTGGATACCTGCCTGGGCAAGTGGGAGCAATAGCATTTGTGGTGGAAGCCAGCCCAGGGCGGTGGAAGCCAGCACGGGGCAGTGGAAGCTGTCACTGGGGTCGTGGAACCCTGCCTGTGCAAGTGGGAGCAATAGCCCGGGTCGTGGAAGCCAGCCCGGGCCAGTTGAAGCTGTCCTCAGGGTCGTGGAACCCTGCCTGGGCAAGTGGGAGCAATAGCCTGGGTGGTGGAAGCCAGCCCATGGCGGTGGAAGCCAGACCGGGGCAGTGGAAGCTGTCCACAGGGTTGTGGAACCCTGCCTGGGCAAGTGGGAGCAATAGCCTGGGTCGTGGAAGCCAGCCCTGTGCAGTGGAAGCTGTCCTCAGGGTCGTGGAACCCTGCCTGGGCAAGTGGGAACAATAGACCGGGTGGTGGAAGCCAGCCTAGGCAAGTGGAAGCCAGCCTGGGGCAGTGGAAGCTGTCCCCAGGGTCGTGGAACCCTGCCTGGGCAAGTGGGAGCAATAGCCCGGGTGGTGGAAGCCAGCCCTGGGAAGTGGAAGCTGTCCACTGGGTCGTGGAACCCTTCCTGGGCAAGTGGGAGCAATAGCCTGGGTGGTGTAAGCCAGCCCAGGGCGGTGGAAGCCAGCCCCGGGCAGTGGACGCTGTCCACTGGGTCGTGGAACCCTGCCTGGGCAAGTGGGAGCAATAGCCTGGGTGGTGGAAGCCAGCCCAGGGCGGTGGAAGCCAGCCCTGGGCAGTGGAAGCTGTCCACTGGGTCGTGGAACCCTGCCTGGGCAAGTGGGAGCAATAGACCGGGTGGTGGAAGCCAGCCCCGGGCTGTGGAACCTGTCCCCAGGATCGTGGAACCCTGCCTGGGCAAATGGGAGCAATAGCCCGGGTGGTGGAAGCCCGCCTAGGCAAGTGGAAGCCATCCCGGGGCAGTGGAAGCTGTCCATTTGGGTCGTGGAACCGTGCCTGGGCAAGTGGGAGCAATAGCCTGGGTGGTGGAAGCCAGCCCAGGGCGGTGGAAGCCTGCCCAGGGCAGTGGAAGCTGTCCCCGGGGTCGTGGAACCCTGCCAGGGCAAGTGGGAGGACGGATCTTCTTTCTAAGGGCACGAGCGACCGATCGAGGCCGTGTGGGAGGCTCTGTACCCCATGCAGGGTCCCCATTCACCCCCGGCAGGTTTCACCTCCCTGGTAGTCTGTCTGGCGGACCCCTCCCGCGCCTGGCGCCGGTTCAGGCCGGGCTGGAGGCCCTCTCCACCGTGCTCAGGACGGGGCTAAGCCCCCTTAACGACCCGGTTCAGTTCTGGCTAGGCTCTGGTGATGTGGCTGGAAGTGGGAAGACCTCTGGCGCCGGTTCAGGCCGGCCTGGAGGCTCTCCCCTCCAGGATCATGATGGGACTAAGCTCCCTTAACGACCCAGTTAACTTCTAGCTAGGCTCTGGTCATGTAGCTGGAAGTGGGATGACCTCCCGCACCTGGCGCCCGTTCCTGCGGGCCTGGAGGCTCCTATTTTCGAGATCCGGGCTAAGCGCCCTTCAAGCCACCGTGCGTTGCCTTTCATGGCTCTGGTCATTTCTACCTTCTCCGGAGATCATGACCAGGGTCCCGTCCGTCTTGAAGGCACGGAGGATGGTGGACACCTCGGTGGAGGGGGGCTTAATAGTCGTGCATTTTGGAGGGGGTAAGGAGGCCCCTGGGACAGGGTTAGGGTGAGTGACAGAGTGGGAGTTCCATGAGGTCGGCCTGAAGTGTTGGCTGTCCCCGGAGTCGTGGAAGACAGGTTGGGCAAGTGGGAGCACAGGCCTGGGTCGTGGAAGCCAGCCTGGGGCTATGGGAGCTGTCCCCGGAGTCGGGGAACCCTGCCTGGGCAAGTGGGAGCAGAGGCCTGGGTGGTGGAAGCCAGCCCGGGGCAGTGGAAGCCAGGCCAGGGCAGTGGAAGCTGTCCCCAGGGTCGTAGAACCCTGCCTGGGTAAGTGGGAGCAATAGTCCGGGTGGTGGAAGCCAGTCTGGGTAAGTGGAAGCCAGCCCGGGGCAGTGGAAGCTGTCCCCGGGGTCATGGAACAATGCCTGGGCAAGTGGGAGCAATAGACCGAGTGGTGGAAGCCAGCCTCGGGCAGTGGATGCTGTCCCCAGGGTCGTTTAAACCTGCCTGTGCAAGTGGGAGCAATAGCCCAGGTGGTGGAAGCCAGCCTGGGCAAGTGGAAGCCAGCCCTGGGCAGTGGAAGCTGTCCACGAGGACGTGGAACCCTGCCTGAGCAAGTGGGAGCAATAGCCTTGGTGGTGGACGCCAGCCCAGGGCGGTGGAAGGCAGCCCAGGGCAGTGGGAGATGTCCCCAGGGTGGTGGAACCCAGCCTCGGCAAGTGGGAGTAATAGCCTGGGTCGTGGAAGCCAGCCCGGGGCAATGGAAGCTGTCCCCAGGTTCGTGTAACCCTGCCTGGCCAAGTGGAAGCAATCGCCTGGGTCACCATGAAGCCACATGACCATAGCTGCGGTTAAGTGACATGACCATAGCCACGATTCAGTGACATGACCATAGTCGCGATTCAGCGACATGACCAAAGCCGCGATTCAGTGACGTTACCATAGCCGCGATTCAGTGACATGACAATAGCCACGATTCAGTGACATGACCATAGCCCATAGCCGCGGTTGAGCCACATGACCATAGCCGCGATTCAGTGACATGACCATAGCCGCGGTTGAGCCACATGACCATAGCAGCGATTCAGTGACATGACCATAGCCGCGGTTGAGCCACATGACCATAGCCGCTGTTAAGTGGCATGACCATAGCCGCGGTTAAGTGACATGACCATAGACGCGATTGAGTGACATGACCTTAGCCGCGATTCAGTGACATGACCATAGCTGCGGTTAAGTGACATGACCATAGTCACGATTCAGTGACATGACCATAGCCACGTTTCAGTGACATGACCATAGCTGCGATTTAGTGACATGACCATAGCCACGTTTCAGTGACATGACCATAGCTGCGATTCAGTGAAATGACCATAGCGGCGGATAAGTGACATGACCATAGCCACGATTCACTGACATAACCATAGCCGCGGTTGAGTGACATGACCATAGCCGCGATTTAGTGACATGACCATAGCCGCGATTCAGTGACATAACCATAGCCACGGTTGAGTAACATGACCATAGCCGCGATTCAGTAACATGACCATAGCCACGGTTGAGTAACATGACATTAGCTACGATTCAATAACATGACCATAGCCACGATTCACTGACATGACCATAGCCACGGTTGAGTAACATGACCATAGCCGCGATTCAGTAACATGACCATAGCCACGGTTGAGTAACATGACATTAGCTACGATTCAATAACATGACCATAGCCACGATTCACTGACATGACCATAGCCACGATTCACTGACATGACCATAGCCACGATTCAGTAACATGACCATAGCCACGGTTGAGTAACATGACCATAGCCACGATTCAGTAACATGACCATAGCCACGGTTGAGTAACATGACCATAGCCAGGTTTCAGTAACATGACCATAGCCACGATTCATTGACATGACCATAGCCACGATTCAGTAACATGATTATTGATATGATTGATCAACATGACCATAGCCACGATTAAGTAACATGACCATAGCCACGATTCAGCGACATGACCATAGCCACGATTCAGCGACATGACCATAGCCACGATTCACTGACATGACCATAGCCGCGATTCAGTAACATGACCATAGCCGCGATTCAGTAACATGACCATAGCCACGGTTGAGCAACATGACCATTGCCACGATTGAGCAACATGACCATAGCCACGGTTGAGCAACATGACCATTGCCACGATTGAGCAACATGACCATAGCCACGGTTGAGCAACATGACCATAGCCATGATTGAGTAACATGACCATAGCCACGATTCAGTAACATGACCATAGCCATTCACTGACATGACCATAGCCATGATTCACTGACATGACCATAGCCACGATTCAGTAACATGACCATAGCCATGATTGAGTAACATGACCACAGCCAGGTTTCAGTAACATGACCATAGCCTCGATTCAGTAACATGACCATAGCCACGATTGAGCAACATGACCATAGCCACGGTTGAGCAACATGACCATAGCCACGATTGAGTAACATGACCATAGGCACGATTCAGTAACCTGATCATAGCCACGACTCAGTAATGTGACCATAGCCACGACTGAGTAACGTGATCATAGCCACGATTCACTGACATGACCATAGCCACGATTCATTGACATGATCATAGCCACGATTCAGTAACATGACCACAGCCACGGTTGAGTAACATGACCATAGCCAGGTTTCAGTAACATGATCAAAGCCTCGATTCAGTAACATGACCATAGCCACGATTGAGCAACATGACCATAGCCACGGTTGAGCAACATGACCATAGCCACGATTGAGTAAGAACATAAGAACATAAGAAAGTTTACAAACGAGAGGAGGCCATTCAGCCCATCTTGCTCGTTTGGTTGTTAGTAGCTTATTGATCCCAGAATCTCATCAAGCAGCTTCTTGAAGGATCCCAGGGTGTCAGCTTCAACAACATTACTGGGGAGTTGGTTCCAGACCCTCACAATTCTCTATGTAAAAAAGTGCCTCCTATTTTCTGTTCTGAATGCCCCTTTATCTAATCTCCATTTGTGACCCCTGGTCCTTTTTTCTTTTTTCAGGTCAAAGAAGTCCCCTGGGTTGACATTGACTATACCTTTTAGGATTTTGAATGTTTGAATCAGATCGCCGCGTAGTCTTCTTTGTTCAAGACTGAATAGATTCAATTCTTTTAGCCTGTCTGCATACACGACATGCCTTTTAAACCCGGATAATTCTGGTTGCTCTTCTTGCACTCTTTCTAGAGCAGCAATATCCTTTTTTATAACGAGGTGACCAGAACTGAACACAATATTCTAGCTGAGGTCTTACTAATGCATTGTAGAGTTTTAACATTACTTCCCTTGATTTAAATTCAACACTTCTCACAATATATCCGAGCATCTTGTTAGCCTTTTTATAGCTTTCCCACATTGTCTAGATGAAGACATTTCTGAGTCAACATAAACTCCTAGGTCTTTTTCATAGTTCCCTTCTTCAATTTCAGTATCTCCCATATGATATTTATAATGCACATTTTTATTGCCCGCATGCAATACTTTACACTTTTCTCTATTAAATTTCATTTGCCATGTGTCTGCCCAATTCTGAATGCTGTCTAGATCATTTTGAATGACCTTTGCTGCTTCAACAGTGTTTGCCACTCCTCCTATTTTTGTGTCGTCTGCAAATTTAACGAGTTTGCTTACTATACCAGAATCAAAATCATTAATGTAGATTAGGAATAGCAGAGGACCTAATACTGATCCCTGTGGTACACCACTGGTTACCTCACTCCATTTTGAGGTTTCTCCTCTAATCAGTACTTTCTGTTTTCTACCTGTTAACCATTCCCCAATCCATGTGCATGCATTTCCTTGAATCCTACTGCGTTCAGTTTGAGAATTAATCTTTTATGGGGACTTTGTCAAAAGCTTTCTGGAAATCTAAATAAACCATGTCGTATGCTTTGCAGTTATCCATTTTCAATGTTGCATCCTCAAAAAAGTCAAGTAGGTTAGTTAGACACGATCTCCCTTTCCTAAAACCATGCTGACTGTCTCCCAGGATATTGTTACCATATAGGTAATTTTCCATTTTGGATCTTATTATAGTTTCCATAAGTTTACATATAATAGAAGTCAGGCTTATTGGTCTGTAGTTACCTGGTTCGGTTTTTGTCTCCCTTTTTGGATCGGTATTACGTTTGCTATTTTCCAGTCTGTCGGTTTAACCCCTGTGTCAAGAGACTGTTGCATGATCTTGGTTAGCGGTTTGTAAATAACTTCTTTCATTTCTTTGAGTACTATTGGGAGGATCTCATCTGGCCCAGGGATTTGTTTATTTTAAGAGCTCCTAGTCCCTTTAACACTTCTGCCTCTGTTATGCTAAAGTTATTTAAAACTGGATAGGAACAGGTCGACATGTGGGGCATGTTGTCCGTGTCCTCCTTTGTAAAACCTGTGAAAAGTAATCATTTAATATATTTGCTATTTTTTTTCTTCATCTATGATTTTGCCATTTGTGTCTCTTAGACATTTAACCTCCTCTTTGAATGTTCTCTTGCTGTTATAATATTGGAAAAATATTTTGGAATTGGTTTTAGCCCCCTTAGCAATATTGATTTCTATCTCTCTCTCTTGGCCTTTCTAACTTCCTTTTTTGCCTTGTGTTTGCAGTTCCAAGTACTCTTTCTGTGTACTTTGTTTTTGGTCCCTTTTAAATGCTCTGTAAAGTGCCTTTTTCCGCTGAATATTTTTTTTTTAATTGATCTATTAAACCATTTTGGCCATTTTGTTTTAGATTTAGATTTGTCTACTTTTTTGGGATGTAATTGTTTTGTGCCTCTAGTACTACATTTTTAAAAAAACAGCCATCCTTTTTCTGTGGATGTTTTCTCTATTTTACTCCAATCTACTTCTATTAGTCTCTGTTTCATACCTTCGTAGTTTGCTTTTCTAAAATTGTAAACCTTAGCTTTAGTCATTACTTTTGGGGTTTTAAAAAATATTTCAAATGAGACCATGTTGTGGTCTGAGTTTGCCAATGGCTCTCTGACCTCTGTTTTAGTTATTCTGTCTTCATTATTTGAAAAGACTAAATCAAGGCATGCCTCCCCTCTAGTCGGTGCCTTGACAAATTGCGTTAGGAAGCAGTCATTTGTCATTTCCACCATTTCAATTTCGTCCGTCGTTCTCCCCACCGGGTTCACTCATTTTATACGGGGAAGTTGAAATCCCCCATTAGTATGGCTTCTCCTTTTCTGCACGCATTTCGAATGTCATTGTTTAACAGATTATTTTGCTCAGCGTCTGAATTTGGCGGTCTATAGCATGCTCCTATTATTATGCCTGTGAGGCGTGTGAGTAATAATGGAATTTCCAGACAGTAATTTACGTGTAAAAATAAAAATTCTTTATTAATATTTACACGCAAAAAAAATAAACAAACAAAAGAAGGATGTGAGGGAGGGAGTGCTGGAGAAACCAAACGAAAGGAACGGAAGCTTCTTAGTCCTCTTCTTGATATGCTGAACACAGAAATGGGAATCAGAACAAAAAGAACAACGTTAGTAAAGCTTCCGTCCGTGATAATAAACAACGAGAACCCGGCACTGCTTCTCTCCCTCCAGCCTTTCCTCCGCCTATACTTTGTGGGACCAACCCCGGACACAGTAGCACGTTCCCTTTAGTATGCAAAGCCCCGCCCCGGTAGTCAGTGGAACACCAATTCCAAACTAACAAGTGTCCTTGAACCTCACTTGACTCCAGTGGCTGGAATTTACATACTGTTACTTCCGCCCTCACCAAGGTGCCGCCCCTCATAAAGATGACTTTCGTCATGGTCACGAGATCTTGGTAAG
>JAHFZB010001332.1:0-11464 GCA_036884735.1 Huso huso | reverse complement strand
TAAATGCTGCCTATGGTCATGTTACTAAATGTGTCTATGGTCATGTTACTAAATGCTGGCTATGGTCATGTTACTAAATGCTGGCTATGGTCATGTTACTAAATGCCTATGGTCATGTTACTAAATGCTGGCTATGGTCATGTTACTAAATGCTGGCTATGGTCATGTTACTAAATGCTGGCTATGGTCATGTTACTAAATGCTGCCTATGGTCATGTTACTAAATGCTGGCTATGGTCATGTTACTAAATGCTGGCTATGGTCATGTTACTAAATGCTGGCTATGGTCATGTTACTAAATTCTGCTATGGTCATGTTATGGTATGGTCATGTTACTAAATGCTGGCTATGGTCATGTTACTAAATGCTGCCTATGGTCATGTTACTAAATGCTGCCTATGGTCATGTTACTAAATGCTGCCTATGGTCATGTTACTAAATGCTGCCTATGGTCATGTTACTAAATTCTGGCTATGGTCATGTTACTAAATTCTGCCTATGGTCATATAAATGCTGGCTATGGTCATGTTACTAAATGCTGCCTATGGTCATGTTACTAAATGCTGCCTATGGTCATGTTACTAAATGCTGGCTATGTCATGTTACTAAATGCTGGCTATGGTCATGTTACTATAAAATGCTGGCTATGGTCATGTTACTAAATGCTGGCTATGGTCATGTTACTAAATGCTGGCTATGGTCATGTTACTAAATGCTGGCTATGGTCATGTTACTAAATGTTACTGCTGGCTATGGTCATGTTACTAAATGCTGGCTATGGTCATGTTACTAAATGTTGGTCATCATAAAATGCTGGCTATGGTCATGTTACTAAATGCTGGCTATGTCATCAAATGTTGGTCATGTTAAATGCTGGCTATGGTCATGTTACTAAATGCTGGCTATGGTCATGTTACTAAATGCTGGCTATGGTCATGTTACTAAATGCTGGCTATGGTCATGTTACTAAATGCTGCCTATGGTCATGTTACTAAATGCTGGCTATGGTCATGTTACTAAATGCTGGCTATGGTCATGTTACTAAATGCTGGCTATGGTCATGTTACTAAATGCTGCCTATGGTCATGTTACTAAATGCTGGCTATGGTCATGTTACTAAATGCTGGCTATGGTCATGTTACTAAATGCTATGGTCATGTTCAAATGTTACTAAATACTAAATGCTATGGTCATGTTACTAAATGCTGGCTATGGTCATGTTACTAAATGCTGGCTATGGTCATGTTACTAAATGCTGGCTATGGTCATGTTACTAAATTCTGCCTATGGTCATGTTACTAAATTCTGCCTATGGTCATGTTACTAAATGCTGCCTATGGTCATGTTACTAAATGCTGCCTATGGTCATGTTACTAAATTCTGCCTATGGTCATGTTACTAAATTCTGCCTATGGTCATGTTACTAAATAATTGCTATGGCCATGTTACTAAATAAAAATGCTGGCTATGGTCATGTTACTAAATGCTGGCTATGGTCATGTTACTAAATGCTGGCTATGGTCATGTTACTAAATGCTGGCTATGGTCATGTTACTAAATGCTGGCTATGGTCATGTTACTAAATTCTGCCTATGGTCATGTTACTAAATTCTGCCTATGGTCATGTTACTAAATGCTGCCTATGGTCATGTTACTAAATTCTGCCTATGGTCATGTTACTAAATTCTGCCTATGGTCATGTTACTAAATGCTGCCTATGGTCATGTTACTAAATGCTGGCTATGGTCATGTTACTAAATGCTGGCTATGGTCATGTTATAAATGTGGCTATGGTCATGTTACTAAATGCTGGCTATGGTCATGTTACTAAATGCTATGGTCATGTTACTATGGTCATGTTACTAAATGCTGGCTATGGTCATGTTACTAAATGCTGCCTATGGTCATGTTACTAAATTCTGCCTATGGTCATGTTACTAAATGCTGGCTATGGTCATGTTATAAATCATCATGTTACTAAATGCTGCCTATGGTCATGTTAAAATGCTGCCTATGGTCATGTTACTAAATTCTGCCTATGGTCATGTTACTAAATTCTGCTAAATGCTGGCTATGGTCATGTTACTAAATGCTGGCTATGGTCATGTTACTAAATTCTACATATGGTCATGTTACTAAATGCTGGCTATGGTCATGTTACTAAATGCTGGCTATGGTCATGTTACTAAATGCTGCCTATGGTCATGTTACTAAATGCTGCCTATGGTCATGTTACTAAATGCTGGCTATGGTCATGTTACTAAATGCTGCCTATGGTCATGTTACTAAATTCTGCCTATGGTCATGTTACTAAATATGGTCATGTTAAAATGCTGGCTATGGTCATGTTACTAAATGCTGGCTATGGTCATGTTACTAAATGCTGGCTATGGTCATGTTACTAAATGCTGCCTATGGTCATGTTACTAAATGCTGGCTATGGTCATGTTACTAAATGCTGGCTATGGTCATGTTACTAAATGCTGGTCATGTTACTAAATTCTGGCTATGGTCATGTTACTAAATGCTGGCTATGGTCATGTTACTAAATGCTGCCTATGGTCATGTTACTAAATTCTGCCTATGTTCATGTTACTAAATGCTGGTCTATGGTCAAATGTTATAAATAAATGCTGCCTATGGTCATGTTACTAAATGCTGCCTATGGTCTAAATAAATGCCTATGGTCATGTTACTAAATGCTGGCTATGGTCATGTTACTAAATGCTGGCTATGGTCAAATGTTACTAAATGCTGGCCTATGGTCATGTTACTAAATGCTGGCTATGGTCATGTTACTAAATGTTACTAAATTCTGGCTATGGTCATGTTACTAAATGCTGGCTATGGTCATGTTATGGTAAAATGCTATGGTCATGTTACTAAATGGTCATGTTACTAAATGCTGCCTATGGTCATGTTACTAAATGCTGGCTATGGTCATGTTACTAAATGCTGGCTATGGTCATGTTACTAAATGTGGCTATGGTCATGTTAAAATGCTGCCTATGGTCATGTTACTAAATGCTGGCTATGGTCATGTTACTAAATGCTGCCTATGGTCATGTTACTAAATGCTGGCTATGGTCATGTTACTAAATGCTGGCTATGGTCATGTTATGCTGGCTATGGTCATGTTACTAAATGCTGGCTATGGTCATGTTACTAAATGCTGCCTATGGTCATGTTACTAAATGCTGCCTATGGTCATGTTACTAAATGCTGGCTATGGTCATGTTACTAAATGCTGCCTATGGTCATGTTACTAAATGCTGGCTATGGTCATGTTACTAAATGCTGGCTATGGTCATGTTACTAAATGCTGCCTATGGTCATGTTACTAAATGCTGGCTATGGTCATGTTACTAAATGCTGGCTATGGTCATGTTACTAAATGCTGGCTATGGTCATGTTACTAAATTCTGGCTATGGTCATGTTACTAAATTCTGCCTATGGTCATGTTACTAAATGCTATATGGTCATGTTACTAAATGTTGCCTATGGTCATGTTGTTAAAAATTCTGGCTATGGTCATGTTACTAAATGCTGGCTATGGTCATGTTACTAAATGCTGGCTATGGTCATGTTACTAAATTGGCTATGGTCATGTTACTAAATGCTGGCTATGGTCATGTTACTAAATGCTGGCTATGGTCATGTTACTAAATGCTGGCTATGGTCATGTTACTAAATGCTGCCTATGGTCATGTTACTAAATGCTGGCTATGGTCATGTTGGTCATGTTACTAAATTCTGCCTATGGTCATGTTACTAAATGCTGCCTATGGTCATGTTACTAAATGCTGCCTATGGTCATGTTACTAAATGCTGGCTATGGTCATGTTACTAAATGCTGGCTATGGTCATGTTACTAAATGCTGGCTATGGTCATGTATGGTCATGTTAAAATGCTGGCTATGGTCATGTTACTAAATGCTGGCTATGGTCATGTTACTAAATGCTGCCTATGGTCATGTTACTAAATGCTGCCTATGGTCATGTTACTAAATGCTGGCTATGGTCATGTTACTAAATGCTGCTATGGTCATGTTACTAAATGCTGCCTATGGTCATGTTACTAAATGCTGGCTATGGTCATGTTACTAAATGCTGGCTATGGTCATGTTACTAAATTCTGGCTATGGTCATGTTACTAAATTCTGCCTATGGTCATGTTACTAAATTCTGCCTATGGTCATGTTACTAAATGCTGCCTATGGTCATGTTACTAAATGCTGGTCTATGGTCAATGTTATGTAAATGCTGGCTATGGTCATGTTACTAAATGCTGGTCATGTTACTAAATGCTGGCTATGGTCATGTTACTAAATGCTGGCTATGGTCATGTTACTAAATGCTGGCTATGGTCATGTTACTAAATGCTGGCTATGGTCATGTTACTAAATGCTGGCTTTGGTCATGTTACTAAATGCTGCCTATGGTCATGTTACTAAATGCTGGCTATGGTCATGTTACTAAATGCTGGCTATGGTCATGTTACTAAATGCTAAATGGTCATGTTACTAAATTGGGTCATGTTACTAAATGCTGGCTATGGTCATGTTACTAAATGCTGGCTATGGTCATGTTACTAAATGCTGGCTATGGTCATGTTACTAAATGCTGGCTATGGTCATGTTACTAAATGGTCATGGTCATTTACTAAATGCTGCCTATGGTCATGTTACTAAATGCTGGCTATGGTCATGTTACTAAATGCTGGCTATGGTCATGTTACTAAATGCTGGCTATGGTCATGTTACTAAATGCTGCCTATGGTCATGTTACTAAATGCTGTCATGTTACTAAATGCTGGCTATGGTCATGTTACTAAATGCTGGCTATGGTCATGTTACTAAATGCTGGCTATGGTCATGTTATGCTAAATTACTGCTGCTATGGTCATGTTACTAAATTCTGCCTATAAATTCTGCCTATGGTCATGTTACTAAATGCTGGCTATGGTCATGTTACTAAATGCTGCCTATGGTCATGTTACTAAATGCTGGCTATGGTCATGTTACTAAATGCTGGCTATGGTCATGTTACTAAATGCTGCCTATGGTCATGTTAAATGCTGCTGGTCATGTTACTAAATGCTGGCTATGGTCATGTTACTAAATGCTGGCTATGGTCATGTTACTAAATGCTGCCTATGGTCATGTTACTAAATGCTGCCTATGGTCATACTAAATACTCATGTTATTAAATGCTATGGTCATGTTACTAAATTCTGCCTATGGTCATGTTACTAAATGCTGGCTATGGTCATGTTACTAAAATGCTGCCTATGGTCATGTTACTAAATGCTGGCTTGGTCAATGTTATGGTCATGTTAAAATGTGCCTATGGTCATGTTAAAATGCTGGCTATGGTCATGTTACTAAATGCTGGCTATGGTCATGTTACTAAATGTTATGGTCATGTTAAAATTCTGCCTATGGTCATGTTACTAAATTCTGCCTATGGTCATGTTACTAAATGCTGCCTATGGTCATGTTACTAAATGCTGGCTATGGTCATGTTACTAAATAAATGCTGGCTATGGTCATGTTACTAAATGCTGGCTATGGTCATGTTACTAAATGCTGGCTATGGTCATGTTACTAAATTACTAAATGGTCATGTTACTAAATGGTCATGTTACTAAATGCTGGCTATGGTCAAATGTTCATGTTAAAAATGCTGGCTATGGTCATGTTACTAAATGCTGGCTATGGTCATGTTACTAAATGCTGGCTATGGTCATGTTACTAAATGCTGGCTATGGTCAAGTTACTAAATGCTGGCTATGGTCATGTTACTAAATTCTGGCTATGGTCTATGGTCATGTTACTAAATGCTGGCTATGGTCATGTTACTAAATGCTGGCTATGGTCATGTTACTAAATGCTGCCTATGGTCATTACTAAATGCTGCCTATGGTCATGTTACTAAATGCTGCCTATGGTCATGTTAAAATGCTGGCTATGGTCATGTTACTAAATGCTGCCTATGGTCATGTTACTAAATGCTGGCTATGGTCATGTTACTAAATGCTATGGTCATGTTACTAAATGCTATGGTCATGTTACTAAATGCTGGCTATGGTCATGTTACTAAATTCTGGCTATGGTCTATGGTCATGTTACATGTTAATAAATTCTGCCTATGGTCATGTTACTAAATGCCGCCTATGGTCATGTTACTAAATTCTGCATGTATAAATATGGTCATACTAAATGTGGCTATGGTCATGTTACTAAATGCTGGCTATGGTCATGTTACTAAATGCTGGCTATGGTCATGTTACTAAATGCTGGCTATGGTCATGTTACTAAATGCTGGCTATGGTCATGTTACTAAATGCTGGCTATGGTCATGTTACTAAATGCTGGCTATGGTCATGTTCTATGGTTGTTACTAAATGCTGGCTTTGGTAATGTTACTAAATTCTGCCTATGGTCATGTTACTAAATGCTGGCTATGGTCATGTTACTAAATGCTGGCTATGGTCATGTTACTAAATGCTGGCTATGTCATCATGTTAATGCTAAATGGTCTGGCTATGGTCATGTTACTAAATGCTGGTCATGTTACTAAATGGTCATGTTAAATGCTGGCTAAAAATGCTGGCTATGGTCATGTTACTAAATGGTCATGTTACTAAATGGTCATCATGTTACTAAATGCTGGCTATGGTCATGTTACTAAATGCTGGCTATGGTCATGTTACTAAATGCTGGCTATGGTCATGTTACTAAATGCTGGCTATGTCATGTTACTAAATGTTAAAAAATGCTGGCTATGGTCATGTTACTAAATTCTGCCTATGGTCATGTTACTAATTCTGCCTATGGTCATGTTACTAAATGGTCATGTTACTAAATGCTGGCTATGGTCATGTTACTAAATGCTGGCTATGGTCATGTTACTAAATGCTGGCTATGGTCATGTTAATGCTGCTAAATGTTACTAAATGCTGGCTATGGTCATGTTACTAAATGCTGGCTATGGTCATGTTACTAAATGGTCATGTTACTAAATGCTGGCTATGGTCATGTTACTAAATTGCTGGCTATGGTCATGTTACTAAATGCTGGCTATGGTCATGTTACTAAATGCTGGCTATGGTCATGTTACTAAATGCTGGCTATGGTCATGTTACTAAATGCTGCCTATGGTCATGTTACTAAATGCTGCCTATGGTCATGTTACTAAATGCTGCCTATGGTCATGTTACTAAATGGTATGGTCATGTTACTAAATTCTGGCTATGGTCATGTTACTAAATTCTGCCTATGGTCATGTTACTAAATGCTGCCTATGGTCATGTTACTAAATGCTGGCTATGGTCATGTTACTAAATGCTGGCTATGGTCATGTTACTAAATGCTGGCTATGGTCATAAAATGCTGGCTATGGTCATGTTACTAAATGCTGGCTATGGTCATGTTACTAAATGGTCATGTTACTAAATTCTGCCTATGGTCATGTTACTAAATTCTGCCTATGGTCATGTTACTTAATTCTAAATCATGTTACTAAATGGTCATGTTACTAAATGCTGGCCTATGGTCATGTTACTAAATGCTGGCTGGTCATGGTCATGTTACTAAATGCTGGCTATGGTCATGTTACTAAATGCTGGCTATGGTCATGTTACTAAATGCTGGCTATGGTCATGTTACTAAATGCTAAATGGTCTGTTACTAAATGCTGCCTATGGTCATGTTACTAAATGCTGGCTATGGTCATGTTACTAAATGCTGGCTATGGTCATGTTATAAATGCTGGTGGTCATGTTACTAAATGCTGGCTATGGTCATGTTACTAAATGCTGGCTATGGTCATGTTACTAAATGCTGCCTATGGTCATGTTACTAAATACTAAATTCTGCCTATGGTCATATAAATTCTATGGTCATGTTACTAAATGCTGGCTATGGTCATGTTACTAAATGCTGGCTATGGTCATGTTACTAAATTCTGGCTATGGTCATGTTATGTTATGGTCATGTTACTAAATGCTGCCTATGGTCATGTTTACTAAATTCTGCCTATGGTCATGTTACTAAATTCTGCCTATGGTCATGTTACTAAATGCTGGCTATGGTCATAAATGGGTCATGTTACTAAATGCTGGGTCTATGGTCATGGTCATACTAAAAATGGCTATGGTCTGTTACTAAATGCTGCCTATGGTCATGTTACTAAATGCTGGCTATGGTCATGTTACTAAATGCTGGCTATGGTCATGTTACTAAATTCTGGCTATGGTCATGTTACTAAATTCTGGCTATGGTCATGTTACTAAATTCTGCCTATGGTCATGTTACTAAATTCTGCCTATGGTCATGTTACTAAATCATCTGCCTGCCTATGGTCATGTTACTAAATTCTAACTATGGTCATGTTACTAAATTCTGCCTATGGTCATGTTACTAAATGCTGGCTATGGTCATGTTACTAAATGCTGCCTATGGTCATGTTACTAAATAAATGGTCTGCCTATGGTCATGTTACTAAATGCTGCCTATGGTCATGTTACTAAATGCTGGCTATGGTCATGTTACTAAATGCTGGCTATGGTCATGTTACTAAATGCTGGCTATGGTCATGTTACTAAATGCTGGCTATGGTCATGTTACTAAATGCTGGCTATGGTCATGTTACTAAATGCTGCCTATGGTCATGTTACTAAATGCTGGCTATGGTCATGTTACTAAATGCTGGCTATGGTCATGTTACTAAATGCTGGGTCATGTTACTAAATGGTGGTCATGTTACTAAATGCTGGCTATGGTCATTACTAAATTGCCTATGGTCATGTTAAAATGCTGGCTATGGTCATGTTACTAAATGCTGGTCATGTTACTAAATTCTATGGTCATGTTACTAAATTCTGCCTATGGTCATGTTACTAAATAAATAAATGCTGCCTATGGTCATGTTACTAAATGCTGCCTATGGTCATGTTACTAAATGCTGGCTATGGTCATGTTACTAAATGCTGGTCTATGGGTCATGTTACTAAATGCTGGCTATGGTCATGTTACTAAATGCTGGCTATGGTCATGTTACTAAATGCTGGCTATGGTCATGTTACTAAATGCTGGCTATGGTCATGTTACTAAATGCTGGCTATGGTCATGTTACTAAATGCTGGCTATGGTCATGTTACTAAATGTGGCTATGGTGGTCATGTTACTAAATTCTGCCTATGGTCATGTTACTAAATGCTGGCTATGGTCATGTTACTAAATGCTGCCTATGGTCATGTTACTAAATGCTGGCTATGGTCATGTTATAAATACTAAATATGGTCATGTTACTAAATGCTGGCTATGGTCATTTACTAAATGCTGGCTATGGTCATGTTACTAAATTCTGCCTATGGTCATGTTACTAAATGCTGCCTATGGTCATGTTACTAAATGCTGCCTATGGTCATGTTACTAAATGCTGCCTATGGTCATGTTACTAAATGCTGGCTATGGTCATGTTACTAAATGCTGCCTATGGTCATGTTACTAAATGCTGCCTATGGTCATGTTACTAAATGCTGCCTATGGTCATGTTACTAAATGCTGGCTATGGTCATGTTAAAAATGCTGCCTATGGTCATGTTACTAAATGCTGGCTATGGTCATGTTACTAAATGCTGGCTATGGTCATGTTATAAATTTGGCTATGGTCATGTTACTAAATGCTGCCTATGGTCATGTTACTAAATGCTGGCTATGGTCATGTTACTAAATGCTGGCTATGGTCATGTTACTAAATGCTCATGGTCATGTTAAATGCTGGCTATGGTCATGTTACTAAATGGCTATGGTCATGTTACTAAATGCTGGCTATGGTCATGTTATGTTATGGTCATGTTCATGTTACTAAATGCTGGCTATGGTCATGTTACTAAATGCTGGCTATGGTCATGTTACTAAATGGCTGGTCATATGGTAAATGTTATGGTCTAAATAAATGCTGCCTATGGTCATGTTACTAAATGCTGCCTATGGTCATGTTACTAAATGCTGGCTATGGTCATGTTACTAAATGCTGGCTATGGTCATGTTACTAAATGCTGGCTATGGTCATGTTCATGTTACTAAATGCTGGCTATGGTCATGTTACTAAATGCTGGCTATGGTCATGTTACTAAATGCTGGCTATGGTCATGTTACTAAATGCTGGCTATGGTCATGTTACTAAATGCTGGCTATGGTCATGTTACTAAATGGTCATGTTACTGGCTATGGTCATGTTACTAAAATGGTCATGTTACTAAATGCTGGCTATGGTCATGTTACTAAATGTGCCTATGGTCATGTTACTAAATGCTGCCTATGGTCATGTTACTAAATGCTGGCTATGGTCATGTTACTAAATGCTGGCTATGGTCATGTTACTAAATGCTGGCTATGGTCATGTTACTAAATGCTGGCTATGGTCATGTTATGATATTCTGCCTATGGTCATGTTACTAAATTCTGCCTATGGTCATGTTACTAAATTCTGCCTATGGTCATGTTACTAAATTCTGCCTATGGTCATGTTACTAAATTCTGCCTATGGTCATGTTACTAAATTCTGCCTATGGTCATGTTACTAAATTCTGCCTATGGTCATGTTACTAAATGCTGGCTATGGTCATGTTACTAAATGTATGGTCATGTTACTAAATGCTGCCTATGGTCATGTTACTAAATGCTGGCTATGGTCATGTTACTAAATGCTGGCTATGGTCATGTTACTAAATGCTGGCTATGGTCATGTTACTAAATTCTACCTATGGTCATGATACAAAATTCTGCCTATGGTCATGTTACTAAATGCTGCCTATGGTCATTTTACTAAATTCTGCCTTTGGTCATGTTACTAAATTATAACTATGGTCATGTTAATAAATTCTGCCTTGTTCATGTTACTAAATGCTGGCTATGGTCATGTTACTAAATGCTGCCTATGGTCATGTTACTAAATTCTGCCTATGGTCATGTTACTAAATTCTGCCTATGGTCATGTTACAAATGTTATGTTACTAAATGCTGGCTATGGTCATGTTACTAAATGCTGGCTATGGTCATGTTACTAAATGCTGGCTATGGTCATGTTACTAAATGCTGGTCCTATGGTCATGTTACTAAAAATGCTGCCTATGGTCATGTTACTAAATGCTGCCTATGGTCATGTTACTAAATTCTGCCTATGGTCATGTTACTAAATGCTGGCTATGGTCATGTTACTAAATTGGCTATGGTCTGTTACCTGGCTATGGTCATGTTACTAAATGCTGGCTATGGTCATGTTACTAAATGCTGCTATGGTCATGTTAATAAATGCTGGCTATGGTCATGTTACTAAATTCTACCTATGGTCATGTTACAAAATTCTGCCTATGGTCATGTTACTAAATGCTGCCTATGGTCATGTTACTAAATTCTGCCTTTGGTCATGTTACTAAATTCTAACTATGGTCAT
>JAHFZB010001331.1:0-11464 GCA_036884735.1 Huso huso | reverse complement strand
GTACTTGAACATTACAATTTTCACAATTACTTTTCAATCAAACGCCATACTCTCCTCTGCATACTGTGCTTGTGTACATAAACCTCCCAAACATTACCACAAGTCCTATTTTAAATGCCAAATTAACACAATCAATTAATATATTAAGTAATTGAATATGGTCAAGTATTACTAAAATAAAGTAAAAGTATTTAAATTCACATATCCACACAACTTTATATTAAATTGTAAAAAAGAGATGCCTGGTTGAAATTGTAAAAAGAGATGCCTGTTTTGAAGTGTGCCTCAGGGGGTCCTTTACTTTAGTGCAGTAGTTCAACATACACATAAAAAATTGTACTAAACATAAACAGCCGCTCGGTCCAAAAGCTTACAGAACAATTTCAAATGAGAAAAGCCTTCCATCTATGGGAAGATTGGGAATGGGGTCCACGAGTCTGTGGGAATTGCAACTTTTTCCTTTTGAAAGTTTTGTATGAACAGCTGTAGCACAAATTTTTTTTTTTTTTTAGTAAAGTTTAGTAAGTTTTTTTTAGTAACTCATCCACAATAATTCTGAATGTTTTCATTTCAAACTGTGAAGCATTGAACTTGTGTTTTTTTGTGGTAGGGCAATTTTGTTTGGCATAATTAACATACCACGGTTTTCTCGTCCGGTTCCTCAAAATACTTCCAAAATGGCTTCCTTTGTTTAGAGATGCCATTTTAAATATAGAACAAACTCAGAAAAACGCTTGTCATTGGCGTTATTACCCTGCCGTGGAATTGATACTAAACCACCTACTACAGCATGAACACACACAGTGCACCAGTGTCAATCTTTCTGTTGCACCAATTAGAAAAGCTACTTGGAGGCAATGCCAAACCCCTTCCTTTTTAGAATATCTGCCCTTACTGTGGCACTAGAGCAGTCTCATAAGCGATGGACTACTGATGATAAATTACTAAAATTAATGCATACAGAAATATGCGTTTGGTGACATTTGTCATGTGACCGTTTATACGTCTAGCATATTATTAAACTTTTTACCACTTCTTTAGAGTTTATACGTTTAAACGTTTAAAATTCCCATCCCTATTATATATATACAAATTTTATTTGTTTATTTTAGCAGGCGCCTTTATCCAAGGCGACTTACAGAGACAAATTCTGTGTGAACTGTGCATCAGCTGCAGAGTCACTTACAACCGATCTCACCTGAAAGACGGAGCACAAGGAGGTTAAGTGACTTGCTTAGGGTCACCTGATGAGTCAGTGTCTGAGGTGGGATTTGAACCACGGGACCTTGTGGTTTACAAGCCCTTTTTCTTTAACCACTGGACCACAGCCTCTTGTTTTGGCATCAAACCTATCTTGGTTTGAGGAGCTCGCTATTTCCTGGCCGACTGACGAAGGGGAGACTCCCAAAAGAACAAGCATGTCTCAATGCAGCGAGTAGTACTGGATATAGCCCCACCCTTGAAGGTTTAGCCAAACCTTTAACAAGGATCGTCAGCGCGGGAGAGGAAAAACAAAACCCAAGTCTGTGAAATAAAACTCCTGGGAATCCATGGCTGATCCGATTGCCCTTCCTCCAGGCAGGCTACTAACGCTGACAGCATATTTGAATAAAACATTTTTTAAGATCTACATATTTTTTTTATATAACCTTAATAATCCCCAAAACAACTAACTAACCAGTCGTTTTGAGGGTGATGTAAGAGTGCGTGGCAGTATTAGATCTGTGTTTTTGAAATTCAGCTGATTTTTTTTTGTGCTTCGCGTGGACAAATTAATCACAAATGGGCTTCCCTGCAGTGGCTGCAAATGTGAAGGAAATGGCAGGAAGAATAGAGCAGGCTTCTTTGTTGAAAATGTTGCGGCCCTGACCATCTTTTGATCTGGGATGAAGGGAAAATGCATGGGAGGGAGGAAGGAGGAGGATTGGAGAGAGAGGGATATGAGGGAACAGGGTGGAGTTTCAGTGAGGGCAGGGAAATGGTGGGTAAAGCAGTGGAACCGCACCCACATGGAGCAGGCTAGGAGCCGGATATCTGCTAAAATCTGGTGCGTAGGAAAGGGACACAGGCTTGGGTTGTAAATCAAACATTTCCAGGAGGAAGGGTCAGAGCATGTTTTAAAGAAGGACACTTGGGGAGGGAGGAAGAAAAGGGTGGTTATCCAAAAACTGGACACTGGGGGAGACTTGAGGGGTGCCGACTGAGAATGCAGGGGTAGTAGGAGGGGCTGCAGCTATGGGGGAGACCTGTTGGACATAGCTATAGGGAAAGAAGAGGAAAAGGAGAGCTGGACTGGCTGGGGTGGGAACATGAAACCTGCTGGGGGAGACTGCTGGGAACCAACATGGAAGGAAGAAATGCAGGAGCTTGCTCTTTGAGCCTGGGAAAGAGAAGGAGACTACTGGACTGCTGACCCTGGAAGAATGGACAGAAAAGCAGGGGCCTTTGGGGCCTGCAGAGGCAAAGAATAGGAAAAGAAGGTATGAGGCCTGTTGAGAAACCCGCAGCTGAAAAGGCGGAAGGGAAGGCAGAGGCCTGCTCGACACCTCCATTGGACAGAAGATCGACCACTATGGGGGCCTGTTGGACGCCCATGGTGGCCAGGGAAAAGGGACTGCAGGCCCTGTTGGGAAGCCTGCAGTGGGGGGGGTTGGGGGGGGTTGGGAGGGGTGGGGTAAACCTTTGATTGACAGGTGCTGTGCAGTGAAATCCTGTCTGGGGAGCCCTAACGAAAGTAGATGCAGAGCTTTTGGGGAGTTGGAGACAGTGGGTGCGGGTGAGCTGGAAGCGGCGATCTGAACTGTAGTAATAACGCATGGACAGGAAGAATACAACAGAGTGGAAAGATAAATATTCATGAGAATCTGCTGAAGCTTGAGATCGTCAGTTTCTGATATCAAGTTGCAGGGAATGAGTGACAAAGAAAGCTGTGAACTGGAGAGCGAGCAGGATGTTGTGTTAAACGGGTGATTAGGCTGAGCTCAGATCAAGTGTGCTGGAAAGAACAAGGGATCTGATCTGAAACTGGGCTGGAGAGGCCTAGATCAATGATCTGGAGAAGGCTGAGTTGTAAACACCGCAGATCGAGTAGCCGTGGAGACGATAGATCAGGCACAGGAGTAGCCTGGTTGAATTGGGTGAAAGGATCTCAGTTCTGGGAAACAACAAAACAAATCATCATCTGATGAGGACAAATTTTTCCATGATCGCGAGAAAATGATGAAATCAGAGCAAATGAAACAGAGGTGAAGAGGTATTTATTAGGTGGGCACCAATATCGATATGATATCCGATATATCGTTGATATCGATAATGAATTTCCATATGCCATATCGGGGGATAAAAAAAAAAATCACATACCTTTCGCCCGGAGAGTACTTTTTTTTGCTAATACTGCTAAAATACAAGCGTATAATTACGTTTATTTTATATTAAGATACAACAAACCCTATACATACCAAACATTGTTTAGTCCTCATTAGCCAAAACACCACACATAAAGTATTTATTTAACCATTTTTATTCCATTGATTGAGCGTTTTCTTTTCTAAGAACCGATTAACAAATGTATTTCAAACATTCAATAGCTATAAATCAAAAAAACAAATCCACACCCTGTGTCCCTCTCATGTGCTCTACTCCCGTTTCTTCACCTGTTACCTCTCGCGACCCAGTCCTTACCGAAACTATATCCTGCTTTCAGAATATAATTTATAGACTAGACTAACATGCTAAACATTAATTAAGTGTGATAAACTTATGATTTGTATTTAATCAAACTAATGCATTATAATTATATTTACTGAGTAGTATGTGAATTTCCTTAAACATGTTAAATATTTTTGTAGTGTGGATTTAAACATTTAGGTAAGCGATGGCTAGCAGACACATTGTAACCACACATACTGCATGAGCATGGGGCTGTGGTGACGTCATGGAAAAGGTGGGAAGCCAACTGAAAAACTGGACATAAAAACTTTAATCAAAGCGATACCAAAGCGTTCTTTCTCCGACCTCGGAATATCAACAACAAAACTTGTGAGAGAATTGAACCCAGCCTCTGTAGTTAGCCAATTCTGGTTTGAGACTCTGCCTGAAAACCTTTACCTACCTGACTGACATCCCACCAAGCCGCTCTGAATCCAATTGCACCTCAGGAGGAGAGTAAGCATGTATTCATTGCCTGAACTATAGATGAGCAGATTTAATACAGCCATGATGTAAAGTGGTTTAGTTAGGTTGGTATGCCTGACTGAAAACAGTGACTGATTTTAGTGGTTCTCGTTCGATTGTTCTTTAATACTTGTATGATATTTTTCAAACATGATAAAACAGTGTTAAACTTAAGTCATTGAAACACTTGTATTGGCCATTGGCGATAATACTCCTAATTAGGAAACGTTTCAGATAAAACACTGTTAAAACGTTAGTAATATTATCATTGTTGTGCTTCCATTAAATATAGTCTCGAAGGAGATTGTTATCCTAAATACAAGTAATAGGTGTCTGTGTTTGTCTCTCATTATGTTTGAGTAGATTCACTGTATTCATTCCACTTTCGGACATTGCGCGACAATTAACCACTAGGGAGTACTGTTCCCTCCTGAGTTTTTGCTTCATAAGACTTCGAGCATTGATGATACCCTCATCGAAAATGCTTACATCCCCTTTACCCGCGGCCTGTGGCACAACAGGGGAACTGATGATGTCGAGGATACCAGTCCTCTTGTTGGCCGCTTTCCTTCGTTTATTTGGAAGGGGTGAATCCAAATTGAAAAACCTCTTCTGACTTTTTACATACTGGTTATACTGAGGCGAGCGGACAGTTTATACAGATAACAGTATGAGAACGTTGTGTTTCCGTCAATGTCATGACATTAAGGTGAATCAGATTGTCATCAGATCGTCACGTGGGGAGCAAGAGAGGAACGAGTAGAAGTCCGTTTTAAGTTCTATTTTTATATATTTAGACGGGTTCTGATCTGATAATGAACAAAATTGTAGTTTGCTTGACTCAGGGCAACTAATTCTCTCTGACTCCATTTTTTAAGTTGCCTGGGCTGAATTTTGGTTGCCCCAGGCAGCCATTGAGTGTCGACCCTGATTTATTACCGTTTTTTAACCAGTGCAGCAGGCAGTTTGGGTGAGCAGAGGTGATTGGTCTCAAAAGGATAGCAAGATGATTGGGATGGTTAGGCTCTAACACCTGACAGGTTGTGAACTGTTAAGC
Organism: Huso huso; assembly: GCA_036884735.1. NCBI lineage: Eukaryota > Metazoa > Chordata > Actinopteri > Acipenseriformes > Acipenseridae > Huso > Huso huso. The sequence goes on along the minus strand of JAHFZB010001331.1, from coordinate 6,234 downwards.
CACGGTGATGACTAGTTCTAAAGCAGTGATTCCCAATACCCCCTTCAGACCTATCATCTCGTGCCCTTAACATACAGATTTATACTTTAATGTTATTTTACTATATGCTTTCATAATACACATACACAACATACTACACACAATATATAAATGAATAAAACCAATAAAACAACGGAAAAGCACTGGAAATGGTCACGCTGGCTTCATCATGTCTCTGCTTCCTGACATATCATTGATTCGTTCTGTATACTGTGCCCGTGACCATAAGGATTTTGCCATGACCATAAAAGATTTCATTGTATGGGACAGTGGAGGAAAGAAGGTACAACTTAAGTGTGCAGAGTACTGTCGAGTTACTATATATTGACAGGAAAAAAAGCAGCCAAACATTTTGGAAAACAATTATTTTATACAGTATATAAAGTGAAAGCCCCAAAAACTATTTACATAAAACTCAAAAATAGCTAAAATAAGCCTGGAAAATAGATAATTAAATACATGGTGTAGGGGCTCTGTACGTCATTGTCTCTGTGTCTCAAAATAAATAAAAGCTGTGAAACCAGATTCACTCTCTAGATCTTTTTTGAGGAACTTGGCACTGTATAAATAATTTATCCTGAAAACAGACCCAAACCACTCAGGATGCTACATATATATTTGACTTTTTTCTTTCCCCAACATGGGTGGCCAAATAAATGAAGTTTAACACAGCACTAACGTGTTAGCACTAAAACATGTTATGCCTATTTAAGAAAATTAAGAAAAACAGTCAGGACAACAAGCTGCTGCGTTTTTTTTTTTTGGTTTTTTTTTTTTTTTACGGCTTTAAAGTCGGATTGTGGAACTCCCTAGCAGCGTGGACTGGCTGCACTCCTCTCTCATCCCTATCTCTATATATCTCCTGCTGGAGTGTGCTGTTTTCCAATCTGTGATCAGGCATCATAACGGCCCACATAGGCTTGTTCTCTGCAGCTCTCATCCTCCTAAACCTCCCCTTCATTCTCCTCACTCTTGTCTTCATCTGGAACTTTTGCTCGGCTATTTCTTCTCCTCATCTCGGATACTCATGATTCTTTTTGGCACCTCTTCCTCCCCCACATATCCTGCCCTGCATATGCTGCGTCCCTGCTAACTCTACTTTCCATTATGCCTTCACCCCTCTCCGGACTCTGTTCTCTCATCCTTGCTCCCGGGGTCTGGAACCCCACATGTGCCTGGACCTCATTCCATTCACTTTTCCGAAACATGTAATACCTAAAGCCATTCATCTGCTCCTTCTCCGGCGCCTCTCTCCTTTCTGGATATAACCATCTTAGCCTTCAAAAAAACACTCTATCGCTCCTCCTCAAGAACCTGCCCATAGATTGTACCTCCTTCCACTGCCGGGTCATGATCTCCCTCCTGCCCTTCCTCTCCCAAGGCCTCCGGTGGACTGTGCACAGCCCGGCTCTCTAACTTTCCTGTCAGCCTCTCTTAACCAGACCCTCTCCCGATCTGGCTTCGTGCTTGCTCCTCCACTGGAGGACCCGCCTCCTGTCTGTCACCAACTCACTAAACTCTTAATTTAGGCTGCCTCTCTCTCCTTGTCCTGGTTCATAGGCCTCTCTTCTGCCTTTCATATTCTGCTATCACTGATACTATTGGTGACCTGGGTCTCTCTGGCACTTCTTGGCCTGGGTTCTCCTCCCTGCCTCTCAAGCCACGCACGCTTGCGGGTGGGCCTGGCGTTGGAGCAGCCTCCCTCCTCGCCCTATCTCCCCGACTGGAGGTCCCCAGGGGTCGGTGTTGGGTCCTCTCCCCTGTTCTCTCTCTACCGGCTCTGGGCTACATCATGCATCCTGTGGTTTTCTCATGCCATTTTCTGTGCTGATGATGCTCAGACCCTTTCCTCCTCCTTCCCCACCTCTGACTCCACCATCCCTCCGTGTCTCTGCCTGTCTGTCTGCTACCCTCACAGATGCAGGCTTGCATCACCTCAAACTCAGCCTCTCTAAATCTGACCTCTGTTTTTCTTTCCTCCTCCTCCTCTCCACTCCTCTACGGTCTCTCTATCTCACTGTTCCTCTGGGATCTGCACTCTCCTCTTCCTCCGCTAAGGAGACCCATAAGTCGCCCCTGGACCCCTGCTCTCTCTTATTCCCAGCACGTCTCACTCTGTGCAGACGCCGATTTTTCCTAAAGCAGCATCCGGTAAGATCAGGCCCTTCCTCGCCAGCCTCGTACTTGGCTCTGGTCCGGGTAGGCCGAATTGCTCTCCGCTAAGACTACTGCAACTCCTCCTGGCCCAGCACTCCTAAGGTCCGCCGCCCAGATCCCACTCAGCTCATCCAGGCGCTGGCTGCTGTGTCTAGTGTTCTCTCGCCTCTTCTCCCATGCAGCTCCCACTTTCTCCGCTCCTCCACTCACTCGCTCCGATCGCATCGGTTCGAGACTCTTGTGCTGACCTGCAGATGCCTTGACCAGACTGCGCCAGCTATATCCCAGACCTCATCTCTCCTACTGCCCCACTCGATCTCTCCGGCTCAGCCTGCGGTAGAGGGCCCAGCTCTACCTCCTCCTCGGCTCCCCTGCACTCAGGGCCGCTCTCCTTCTCCACCTCGCCCATATTGGTTGGACGACCCTCCCACAGATGTCAGGACTGCCTTGGTCCTGACCACATTCGATGCCTCCCTCAAGACTCACCGGCTTCGGCACCTGTAGAACTCCTCTGTTTTTTCCTTGGGACCCTTCCTTAATCGCTTTACTTGCTCTTATCTGCCCCTATTTTTACTGCATTTAATCCTGTACTTCACAGGAGTACTTTATAATCTGCCAAGTGTTTTAATCTGTGGTATTTTGTATTTAATTGTAATCCTGATGTGGCTATCACTTTTGACACTGTTACATCTGCTGTATTATTGAATTGTATTTTGTCACACTTGTACTTACTTGAACCAAAGTCATTGTATTCATCATTGTATTTATCTTTGCTCTTAATTGTATTATTACTTGCACTGTGATTCTTGGAAATGTATTTTTTGTTTCACGACTGTAAATACGCCCTGGATAAGGCGTCTGCTAAAATAAATAATAATAATAATAATAATAATTAACCTGTTCTGCAAGTCCTACAGTACCTACACCAGTTTGAACACCATTTCCCATCACTTCACCAATTTAAATCAATCATTAATACTTGACTAAAGTATGGCCATAATTGTGAAACAGGTCCTTTAACATATACTGAACATAATCCCCTGGGAATTAGGACCCTTCAAAAAATCCCATATTTTTTGGACTCTGTCATATTTAGCATAGCAGGAAATCAGCAAATGATGTATTAAAAGGTAGGTTGGACTTGGAGCAGATGGTAAATAATTATAGTAATCACCAGTGATTGACCTTTTTAAAAGTTAAGGTTGTACTAATGATTCAAAAGAGCAACTTTAGTAATATTTTTGTGTTACATTATAATTAGAACAGTGAATGAAGCCAACCCCACCATACCAGGGGTATTGCTTCTAGAAGCAATATATGGGTGGGGAGATGCCTCTATCAGTGACATACCTTAGATAAAGCATGCTTATACGTTTCTGTTCATTAGGGGAACTTTATTGGACCAAAAGATCTTGTATTAAATAATGCTTGGAACATAAGTGATTGATTCATCATTGGTTGAACATGCCGACAATCACAGGCTTGTTGTATATGTCCTACCAAGACTGTCCTCTTAATTCAATGTCTTTGACTCTGGCACCAGGAGACAAGTAACAGTCCTGTTTAGCAGGTCACAATGAGGAAAAACGTAGAATGGAAGTCACCTAGTAAAAGCACCTCCACTTTTGCTTTATCTGTATCTTGATCTATACTCTGATCTTCTCATCTGTTTGACAGAGGTATCTCCTTTTACACCCCACCCTGTGTGGAGAGCCAGCTTGTTAGTGTGCACAAGCGTAGGAAATGTAAAGGTAAGTGTAAACCTGTTTTGTTTGTTTTTCCTATTACAGGTAAACAGCTTAGCTGTCCTGTTTGATAGTTAAGTTCCTGTTCTGTGTTTTAGTTAAGTGCTCAAAAAAAGAGCTAGGTGTTTGTTTTGGTTATTTTTTGTTTTGTGTTTATTAAAATGGCGGCTTCTGCGCTTTAAAAAAATCAATTTCTGTGTCCTGGGTCTGCTTTTTAAAGAGACAACGAACCAGTGGGTGTGGTTCATTTTACAATATATAATGTGAACAAAAAACCTACCTTTAAACCAAACTAGAGTGTTAGGAGGAAGTGAATTTTTTAAGTCTTGTGTGGTGAAAATAAGGTAATAAGACATTTTCCATAGGACTATGGGTCTCCCAGTGCACACTGTAGGTGTGTGAGAAATATCAGTTAAGTTCTATTATTGTATCTTAAAAAGAGAAGCATTTCAAATTGTCAAAACTCCTAGTGCTTTTTATGATGCTAGAAACCTGACAAGCAGGAGAAAGGCTTGAAGTTGGGGATAAATTAAGGAGCATTGAAGTTTTACAGCAGGACCAGATACATTAATGCAGGGCAGAAACTCTGGTGCACTGCTTGGAGGCACTAGGTTTTTGTATGCAATCTGTTCTTTATTTCAAGATTAACAATAGGGAGCCAGTCTTTCTTGAGGTGAGCATGCAGAATGGCTAAGAGAATTAAATCAGCCTGTCTTGCATCATGTGGTGTTTGCGGTATTTAGAAATATTTACATTCATTGAACAATTTTTGGCATATGTGACTGCAGTGTTTCATTATATTCATGAAACATTATTGTTTTTTATGTAAACTACAGTACTTACAGCCTTTGAGTATGGAGCTTATTTTAAGATGTACCATGTGGAACTGTGATTTAGAGGTAATTCATTAACTTTTGAGCTGCTGTGAAAAATACATAGGCCCACCACCACATACTTCATAACTACTGGGAGTAATGAGTCCAGCCACCTGTTTTCGGTTGAATAAGCACTAATTATTTTGCTCAACCGGTCTTCCCTGTATCCCAGTATATGTTTTCAAATTCCGGCCACACCGAAAAGGTGCATAAAGATCTGGAATCATTTACTAAACAACATAGATTATGAAGTGGGCTTTATATTATTCAAACAAATTGTTTTTATTTTTTAGGAGACACTTTAATATTTTAGATCAGAATCATGAAACCCGAGGTGTAATGACAAAACAAAGAGAATACTGTGTCGTGTTACTTTGGTAGTGCCGCGCGCATTAAAAAGAATTAATTAACGACTCGCGTTATAAAGCCTGCCGAACGCATATTAAAATGGTTACAGCTCGAAACAAGGGAAATAATGAGCCATTTGGAAAGGGATACAATGCTGTTTGTATAAAGTTCTTTTTTTAATAATCATTTTTTTCTAATTCAGCAAATGTTAATGTGACTTTAACTGATGAACAACAAGTTAGGGTTATCTAACATTTATGTTTATATCTGATTTTGTGGGTGAACTACAGTTTGTTTGATTCATAGTGGTTGTGCAACATTGACAAGCGATACCATTTTCTGACGTTACACTGGTCAGGTGCGTTTTTGGTTATCGTGCCACATTCTAAATGATGTACCACTTTCTGGCCCTGCAGACTGTGGTGCTCATTGTAAACAGTTAACCTTCCTGCTGTTGCCCATTTAATCCAAGCCTGAGGTCAGGCCCATACCTGTAGTGTGTCCCTGGCACTTGAGTATTAAAGAGCAAACCCCACATACTGATGATTGTCCTAGCACTTGAGTATTAAAACAAACCCCACATACTGACTGATTGATCCCTGCTTGCTTGAAGTGTTAAAACAAACCCACATACTTGACTGATTGTCCTAATTGCTTGAAGTGAAACAAACCCCACCCCATACTGACTGATTGTCCTAACGCTTGAAGTATTAAAACCAAACCCCACATGCTGACTGATTGTCCTAGCACTTGGAGATGTTAAAACAAACCCACATACTACGACTGATTGTCCTAGTACTTGAGTGTTAAAAACCAGAGCCCACATACTGACTGATTGTCCTAATTGCTTGAAGGTATTAAAACAAACCCATACTGACTGATTGTCCTGAAAGGTACTTGAAGTGGTAAAACAAACCCACATACTGACTAATTGTCCTAGCACTTGATGGACAGTTCCATCAGTTACGATCGCATTGGCACAAATTTCACATTCTCCTCATCAGAAATCTAGAGGTTATAATCCAGGTTTTTTTTTTACCGTTGTAATAATTGATCTGCTCACCCAATTA